>JAVDBV010002918.1:0-10401 GCA_032619315.1 Piper longum
TATATATATATATATATATATATATATATATAAACATATATGCATACATTAACAATTTCATTCACACAGAATATAATCCACTGTATACTCATTCTAAAGCTTGGGTCTCAACCCACGTATGCATTCTATTCATATTTCACCTCATATCTTCATGTCTTAGCATTTAATCACATCATCATGCTTTTTATTTCTTCACATCAGTTTTAATATGATAAAATCATAAACAAAATATTAAGCATTCAATCACCCAACATGTGTGTGTGCAAAAGACCTCATTGCTCCTTCGTCTAGGCTAAAACATCCATCTCATACTCGTCACCTATGTATAGTATAAAAACGCGTCAATAACGAGTATTACTAGTCCAGAATATAATTATTATCAGACTGGCTATGAGAGAAAACTCTCATATAAAAGAAAACATTCATATACTCCTTGTGAACTCTCTGAAGGGCACCTACTGAGGAGCCACTGGGCTGCAAACCCAGTAGCATCCCAACCTGTCTGATCTGTTACTGTCGATGCCTCTCTTGGCATTTTCTTATTTCATTTTCTAGTCTCAAATCCTAAGCTCTCTCCATACCTCCATATTTCTCCTGGCCTTGAACACAAAGGCCGTGTACTCTCAAGCAATCGCCTTTAGTACCATTTCAACCACAAGTCCGGACATGCGCTGTACTTAATAGTATTCGTAAACTTCCACATTCTCCGAGTGTGAGGAACCCAAACACGGAGTTTTCAGGATCCCTCGGGAATGGAACAGTCCGCTCAGTAATCTAGAGCTCGCTTTGACTATCATAGTATCCACTCATTGTACGTGCAAGTCAGTTTCGCCGTCTTTTGTCACACTGAAAACTTGGTAAAATTATCTATATAGGCCTGGGAAGGGATTTATAAAATAGACCAAAAGACAACTTCGCGGTGGATCTTCGAAATCATTCTCGAGGGATCTCATCCTCGAGGGTTATTAATATAGAAAACTGTTCGGCTAAATGGCCCGAGTTAAGTAGGATCCGATAAAATGCTACTTAACCCGTCCTGTAAGTAATAAATCAAACATACAATAGAATAGAGCACGAAAACAGAGATGAGTCTTAAACAGACCTGGTAGAAGCTCCAAGCGTGTCATCGTGCCTAGGCGGTGAGCTCCTACTCCATACCTACACATTAAATCTAGAAGCTAACGCTTGCTATCTGAATGATACATCAACTCGACATGACCATTACACTCACATTGCAAACAACATCCATCAACAATCAAATAATCATGAATGTGAAAATAATTCTCATTCATCCTATTCATACTAATTTATCGTGTTTTTCTAAATTACATTGTAATCAAATAATATGTTCGGCTCAATTTACTTCATTAGATCACTTAAAATTCATTCGCTATTAATCACATCATGCAACTCATCGTTTCATCCATAATTAAGCATTAATCATGACAATTACTCAATTCTAACATGTTGTTCTAACAATCACCAACTTTAAATAATCAAATTAGATGTAATTATACCTTGCATCATTGACAATCGGCGATGGCTAGGGTTTTGTCGTGCTTCTTGAACCTCGAATTCGGTGCTCGACGACGTTTGAAGCTCAATCAGGTTTGACTAGAAGACCTCCGCAGAAGATCCACCGACTTCCAATGAATCCGATTTTTCGACGGGTTCCGGCGATTTTTTGGTGGGTTCAGTGGTTTTCCGGCAACTGGAATCTAGTGATTTCCAGTGGCAATTGCCAGCAGCGTTTATTGGTAGGATGGTAGTGGTATTGGGTACCGACAGAACCGGCTCAGCAAGCCCAACGTGTCTACGACTTTGTCGTGGCCGTCATAGGTGGCGGCTCACCGAAAAATGGCAAAAACAAAGGCAACCGGTGGTGAGTGACTAGATCAGGCTGGCCTGGGCGGCAATGAACTCCATTCCGGTCGAGGAAGGTCGTGGGTTGGTTGGTGACACCAAGGCGACCACTGGACGACGACGACAACAGTCGCCGGTGGAGGAATGGAAGGTGTGAGCTCATTGCTAGGCATGGTGATTCCAGCATCATGGCGGCCAAACGATGGCCGGGGTTGGTTGGGGCGGCACTGCAACGGCACGACGGTGCTGGGCGCCGATGATTTGAGGCAGGGCGGCACCGACAACGGCGGCGGTGACCACCAAAGGGGGGAGTTGGCTAGGGTTTTGGACGGGAAGGTGTCGGGGGAGAAAGAAATAGTTGGGTAGCATACTTGTAAATAAAACTTGACTCGCTCTGAATCGAGTCAAAATAATTATTAATTCATAATAAATTCCAAAAAAAATCTTGAAAAATTCCATAAAATAAAACAACATCACAACATCCAAATGACATGCTCTATAACAAATAATCTACCTAAACTACCCTATAATGCGCCCTAATGCGTTGTTCGGCCTAAAACTATTTCTACGAACAAACTACATAATAAAAAGAAATATATTGTATACTTCCATATATTCTGATTACTTATTCTTTTTTGTTGTATTCATGATGTTATCATTATATATTTGGGCACACATAACCCCTCATCGCTCATGCAAGCGACCGGCATCGACTCGGTACACATGTTCTGAAACATACTCAACTCGAAAATAACGGTCGAACTGACCGGTTCTGACTATAAACTGACTCAAATCGTGGGTTTTACATGTAGCTTCTGCCAGGTCTATTTAGAGCTCGTCCCTTATTTAATGTTCTATTCTATTGTGATTTATTTTTACTGATTGTAGGACTGGTCAAGCGATATCTTATGAGATCCCACTTATCTCGGGACATTTAGTCGAATAATTTTCCAAATTAACAACCATAGAGGATGAGATCCCTCGAGCATGATTTTGAAAACAAGATCCACCACAAGTTGCCTTTGGGCCTATTATATAAATCCCTTCTCAGGTCTATATATATATATATATAATTTTATCAAGTTTTCAGTAAGACGAGAGATAATGAAACTGACTCACACGTACCATGAGTGGGTGAACGTGATAGTCAAAGTGGGCTCTAGATTAATGAGAGGGTTATTCTATTCTCGAGGGATCCTGACAACTCCGCGTTTGAGTTCCTCACACCCGGAGAACATGGAAGTTTACGGGTAGAGTTAAGTACAGCGCAGGTCTGGACTTGTGGTTCAAATGGTAGTAAAGGCGACTGCTTGAGAGTATTTAGCCTTCGTGCTCAAAGCCAAGAGAATTATGGAAGAAAGGAGAGGGCCTAGGATATACCGGTAGTCCCAAGGGACTAGAAAATAAAATGAGAAAATGTTGAGAGAGGCATTAGTAGACCAGTTAGTTCGGGATGCTACCAGGTTTGCAGCTTGGTGGCTCCTCAGTAGGTGCCTTTCAAAGAGTTCTGATGAAGTATATAAACGTTTTCTTCATATGAGAGTTAGCTCTAATACCCAATTTGATATTGTTATATTTTAGACTAGTAATACTCGTTATTGACATATTTTTATAATATATGTAGCAATGATCATGAGTTAGATGTTCCAGCCTAACGGTGGAGTAGTGATATCTCTTGCGCACACATGTCAAAAGATAGAAAGTTTAGTACTTTGTTTATGATGTATTTATATTGAAAATGATATGATATGATATCCGCTTCAGTAGCAATGTTTTTAATGATGGCATATTAATATATATATATATATATATATATATATATATGTTTTAGTAAATATATTTATATATCGTATATGTACAATAAGTGGGTCAAGAATCAGAATTTGATGTAAAATATGAATAGAATGCACTTCGAGACCCAAGAATTAGAACGAATTATATAACAGATTAGAATTTTGTGTGAATGACAATATCATATATATATATATATATATATATATATATTATTTTGATAGGGTGGCTCCTAATTGCACTTTTAAGGGAGATTCAGTTTGTTTTATTAATTTTGTCAATTTTATTGTAATTATTGTTGGTGTATAAATTGGTTTTTATGTCATCTATAGAGTAGTATGTTAGGTTTCTCTACATTCATCTATATATAGCGATTAATATCTCTATTTTAAAATATTGAGAGTAGATCCGCATGCATTGAGTTTGGGTTAGTCGACCTAATTGAGACAATTGACATTCTGGTTCGGTTCACGAGCGTGAACCGAATTTGGGGTGTTAAATTTTTTATTACGGGTTTCTTTGTAATCTAATTGTAATATTTTACTGGCAAGTGGGCCTTGGTGTAACCAAGCCTAGCATTTGCATCGCATGAGCCTTCATCGAGGTAACAACCCCAATTTCATTTTTTCCGAGTTTATACAAAACAACATACGCATGCCACAATTTTATGCAAACATCTTATTAATAACGTATTATTAAAATGATTAAACAACAATCAAAAAAGGATAATGACCCTGAAAGATAAACTTCAGCAAAACTATTTAACCACTATTAAACCAAAAGCTCAAAAACCACATATTTAACTACAGATAAGCAAAAGACATAAAAAACCAAGTTCAACACTTTTATCTCTTAAAATATTACCAAAGTAGAAGTCTCAATTCATACAACTCGTAATAAAAGCTAACACATCTATTATACCTCAAAAAACAAACGTTAATTCATGCATCCCAAAGCAAAATACAAGTCCAAAGAAATTTTACAACATAAGCTGAGTGAAATTTGATGCTGCGTGGCCATGAAAATAATTTAGTAGGAGAACTAAAAGCTGAATTGACCACAACTAATAAACTCTTGGGCAATAATCCACAATACAATAAGCTCCTACATTAAAAAAACAACAAGATGAGCATCGTCTAAGCAAAAAGTTTATTTTTTGTAAAAAAAAAAAATGGTCCGTTCTAGACATCATAAATTACTTTTTATAAACAAATGAAAGAGTAAGATTTATAAAGATCTCCAAGAAGAAAGGATGGAGAATAGCAAAACAGAAATCATCGGAGCAGCCAAGACAGCGTACCCGTAACTGCTGGAGATGGGGACAAGTGTGAAATGACAATCTCTCTATAACAAGGAGGAGAGGAGATGGGCAATGGTGTCATCAAGACCAGAATCGGCGCCCGCGATGGTGCTAAAGACGATGGGCAATGGCGAAGGATGTAGGATGAAAATAAGACAGGCTCGTTTCCTCGCGTCTTTTGTAGGGAAATGGGTTGCGATGAAGCCTTACAATGGGACCCACATGCGAGAAATTGATTTTCAGCCTCCAAAATTTTGCTCATAAATTATATGTATTTATTAAAATTTGTTTAATTTAAGATTTTTATTAATATTATTTTCTATCATAAAAAGTTTTAGAGTATAATTTCAGCAAAATTAGGAACTTTGAGAAAATAGTTAAATTGTACTAACATATTTATAATTATATTATTTGAATTAAAATTTGTTATTCAATAATACATAATTAAAATTTCTGCATAATCTAAGATATTTATTTTTATATTTATTGTTAGGAAAATCTTAGAGAGTAAATTAAATGCAAATTTAAAATAAAAGAATTAATGACTACTTCATTAAGATTTTTAATATTTTTATAAAATTAATTAAATAGCTAATATATATATTAAAAAGTAATGTTTTTTATTAACATATATATATATATATATATTAATAATTAATAAATTTTAAATTTACCCGTTGAAATTATTTCTTTTTTTAGTATAAAAAAATCGTTAAAAAGTTACAATTGGCCCGCCAATTAGGCCCACTAACGCTTTGTGTATGGTGGGCAGTGGATACTTAGGACACGAAATCGTAGCGGTCACTTTCGCTGTCACCGCCGCCGAGACCGCCATGAACTGGGGGACCTCCGCCGGGGTATGCAGAAGGTCCGACCCCTCCATCTTCGGCGTCCCCCCTGCCTCTCCGCGCCCACGCCGACCTCCTCCTTTGCCCGCCCGCCCTCCTCACCCGGCGGCGCTCGGTCGCGGCCGGAATCCATGGCATGTATCGCCTCCTCGGCGGTGCTCAACCAACATGCGATCTCAGAGGTGAAGAAACCGCCCTCGTGGCGCATTCATGGAAGAAAGTTGCGAACTTTATGCGGTTTTGATTGAATATTGGCGGCTTTGGTTGCAGATGAAGAAGGTGAGCTGTGACGAGGAGGTGTTTGAGCTGACTGCTCTGAGTCCGTTGGACGGGCGGTATGCTCAGAAGGTGGAGGAGTTGTCTCCCATCCTTTCTGAGTATGGTTTGATCAGATACCGTGTTCTTGTTGAGGTATGTTCTTCTGTATATATGTTTTTTATGTTTACATTGTTTATGTAGGCAATTCTTGTTTCTTGTTTGATTAGATACTGCGATCTTTCTGAGGTGTGATCTTCTATATAATATATCCGTTTTATGTTTACGTTGTTTATGTATCAATTCTTATTTATTTCTTTTGATCTTGCTGCAATGTGTAGTTATCATATCTTGGATTGTTCATTAATTCCAGCCATTTTGAAACAATTTTTTTTTTATTGTTTTGGTTTTGGTTTTTGTCATTTTTTCATGCTGCAATGTGTAGTTATCATTTCTTGGATTGTTCATAAATTCCACCATTATGAAGCAATTCTTTTTCTTTTGCGTCATGTTGCATTTTGTAGTTATCATAACATGGGCTGTTCACAAATTCCAGCATTTGTGAAGCAATTCTTGTTTTTTTAGGGATCATGCTTCAATGCATGGTTATCAACTTGGATTGGATGTTTTATGCTTTCTAGCATTTTTGCTGATATCCTGTTTGGGGATTTGTGTTCATTTCGTTGTTGACGAAGTATGTGTACAAATGAGGTTGAGAGAGCCTTTATTGTTTTTTTCTCTTTGACAGGTCAAATGGCTGCAGAAGTTATCGCTGATTCCAGAGGTTATAGAAGTGCCAGAATTCAGTGAGGATGCGAAGCTCTTTCTTGATGATATTTTCAACAACTTCAACTTGGATGATGCTAAAGAAGTGAAAAGGATAGAGAAGGTTACCAATCATGATGTTAAGGCGGTGGAATATTTCTTAAAACAGCGCTGCCAAGCTCATCATGAAGTTGCGAAGGTTAGGTTCTGCTAGATCTTTTTTTATTAAAAAAAAATAATAATGGGCAGAGTTCCATTGCATAGTATTATTTGCCATGTATTTGTTTTCACATGCTCATCCAACCATCTCACTGTTTACTTAGGTGCTTGAGTTCGTCCACTTTGCTTGCACTTCAGAGGATATTAACAATTTAGCCCATGCCTTGATGTTGAAAGAAGCTAATGAGGTTGTGTTGTCTCGGGCAATGAGTGAAGTAATTTTTGCAATAGACAAATTGGCGAAGGAGAATGCCCACATTCCCATTCTCTCACGAACTCATGGACAGGTTATGCAACTCACCAATTTGAAGATGCTGATTTGGCTATTCATTTCCATAATTTCCTGACCTGAATTCTTTGTCATTTTTTTTTTTAGTTTTCCTTCTTGAAGTTTTAATGTATAATATGATGTATTTGAAAGATGCATTTTTTCATTTTGCCTGATATTATGATTTCCTATCTGTTCTCATGTTTCTAGGCAGCATTAATGTTTTCTTTTTTTTGTTAAGTCTGATAGTTTAGTTTCGGTATGTTCTCATGTTTGCAGACAGCATCCCCAACAACATTGAGAAAGGAAATGTCCATTTTTGTTTCCCGTTTAAGAAAACAGCAAAAACTCGTTTCTCAAGTTCAAATAATGGGAAAATTTGCTGGGGCAGTGGGAAATTACAATGCTCACCTTGTTTCCTACCCTGAAATTGATTGGCCAGAGATTGCTGAAACGCTTGTGAGGTCATTAGGTGTACATTTCAATTTGCATGTCACACAGGTTAATTATGTCTTAATTATGTAAGACATGGCTTGATATTGTCTTTTTTGACATATTTGCCTGATCATTTTAATTCATTTATTACAGATTGAGCCTCATGATTATATGGCCGAACAATTTGATGCAATTGTCAGATTCAACAATGCCCTGTTGGATTTTAATAGGGATATATGGGGGTATATATCATTGGGTTATTTCAAGCAAGTAAGCATGCTTTCATTCATAGTGATTGCTTGTATTTTAAGTGTGGTAACTTCTTCACATTGATGTTTAAATTTGTTTCTACTTATGTTACAGACAACAAAAGCTGGTGAAATTGGATCACCAACCATGCCCCACAAAGTAAATCCAATTGATTTTGAGAACAGTGAGGGTAATTTGGGATTAGCTTCTTCTGTTTTGGGTCATCTCAGTGCAAAGCTACCCATCTCCAGGTGGCAGGTAAAAGTTTTGCAATCCCTCTCTGTAAAGTTTCTTGACATGATGGGAGTAGGCTGAACCATTTGTATGTGTTGTCAATATTGCTAGTAATTGAGGAGCTGAAGCTGGATCTGTCAAAATTTTTTATTATTCTTCCCATGCAAATCAGATCTTCTAATATGCTTTTTTATTTAAGGAAAGCAGTCGTGTAACTGTCATTATCATTGCCTGGAAGAGTATAATATAATCTTTATGAAGTTTTTTACATGTCATTATTTTTATTTGCAGTGTGACCTGACTGATTCAACTGTATTAAGGAACATGGGCCCTGGATTAGGGTATTGTCTTCTTGCATGGAAAAGCATTTTGATAGGAATTGGAAAACTTCAAGTGAGGAACTTATTTAATGGTATATTGTCTCAATTAATTCATTTAGTGCATGAACTTGGTTGTGGTTGTGATGTGAAATTATATCCAACCTATTCCGAAATAAGTGTCTATTTGGTTTGATAGATTATGAGAGAAAGAGAATGAAAAAGATTTAAGAAAGAAAAGGAAAAGAAATTAATTTTTCTATCATTTTCTATTATGCATTTGGTTAGAAAGAAGTGAAAATTTGGAAAGCACCGTTCTCACTTTCCATCATTTCCTTACATTTTTTGTAGGAAAATGGTTTGTGAAGAAGTTTTCCACCATAATGGAAAACAAAAATAACCATTTTCCTACAAAACAAGCAAAAGGTGAGAAAAGTACACTTTTCTCACATTTTCTTTCGATTTCTCACAATCTAAACAGGCCCTAAGTGAATAGTTGCTCAGGGATAGTTTCATTTATTGCTAAGTTGGTGCAAAATTTTGTCAAGAGCTGCTGATCAAGCTATTACTGTTTACTTTTCAAGTTAGAACCACAATAAGAAATCTCTTCTTGCCATGAGAGGCCTGTTGTGATTCTTGATAGTTTAGTTATTTGCTAACTCTTTATTGAATTATTATTGTAAACTTGGAGAAATTATTGGAACCTGTGCTTATAACATGTAACTTTACGTAATCCATTTATTATTATTTTTTTAAATTAGTCGCTAAATTCTTTCATGTTTAGACCCTACACCCTTATCTCTTGTGATATTTGCAATCATATAATGTTAGGTTTTTTTGTAGAACTTTGTGGGTCCTTTATTCACGGCTTTGCTGCTTAAAGCCGGTAACTTGATTTACAGGTAAATGAAGCTAGAGTAATGGAAGATCTGGATCATTCATGGGAAGTGCTTGCAGAAGCAATACAAACAGTAAGATTTATAAAATTCCTGTAATATAGTAGCTGGACTGCTGGAGGCATTTGGAATGTGGTTTTACGTTTCTTACATCAGTGAAAGAAAGTAGTTTATCCTGTATTACATTTCCTCAATTGAATTGCAGGTGATGCGAAGATATGGAATTCCCGAGCCTTATGAGAAGCTGAAGGAGCTGACTAGAGGAAAGGCAATTACCAAAGAAGGGTTAAAATCTTTCATTCAAAATCTGGTATTGCCGGAGGACGTGAAAGCAACTCTTCTAGAACTGAGCCCTGATACTTACATTGGCTTTTAGGTGAATCAGTGGAACATGGCAATGACCAAGAAGACTAAATTTTTTAGCAAATCTATATTCCAACCCTGTTTGGTTTTGGTTCAAATAAATGACAATGATGCCAAGAGTCACTTCAGTGACTGGTATTTCCTATAGTTATGAGAATCGGCCGACTCTACTTGGAATTGTCCGATTTAAATCGACTTGGGAGCAATCCAAGCCGATTTTGGTATCAAATCGTCGGGGTTAAATCGGGCTCGCAATCGGCTGATTCGCCCCGATTCCGATTGATTCAAAAATAGTTTGGAATCGGGGTGAATGGAGAAAAATTGGATTTTGTGATAAAATTATTAAAATACCCGTGTTATGATATTAAATAAATTAATTAAGTATGAGTAAAATTGGAATTTATATTTAAAAAACCTAAACTCACCAGGTGTTCTCTTTGCTGTTGCCGCCGACCTAGCCTCTGCCCTCTGACCTCGTCGTCGTTGCTGCCCTCACCTCCGCCCTCCGACCTCGCCTGTCCATCGCCGACCTCGACCTTGCTCGTCCGTTTTTGCAAAGGTTCTATTTTTTTTCCGTTTCTGCGCATTGGGGGGGGGG
>JAVDBV010002919.1:1762-21930 GCA_032619315.1 Piper longum
AGTGATATAATGAATAATAGGGTGTTTCCTGTAACACCCCAAAAATAACTCCGGTATTTTGTTCCGAAATAAGTCTTAAAAATTAAGGTAGATTGATAATATTTATATATTCTTAATTATATGTTTTATGGATTGACTTTTTATGTTTCGAATGTTGAGTATGTATGTATTTATGACTTATGACTTCTCATGTTTCGAGTTGGTAATTATGATTTATGGCTTTTCATGTTTCGAATGTATTTTGATGACTTATGACCTTTCATGCTCGTTTTTATGTATATATAAGCATATCTTTCTCAACAGAGAAAAAAAAAAAAAGCCTAGGTGTGTGATGTGTGTTTTCGGTCTATGAGTATGTGTGCCTTTTTATTTGATATGAGCATTATTTTTTAATGTGTTATATATGCTCTCTGATTGTACTCTTGTGTATGTGATTTTCAATAACTGTACTCCACGAGGAGGCATGTGCCAGTCGAAGCCGCCAACAACCATGCTACGCAAGTGGCATGTGCCAGCTGTAAGCCGAAAACCCGACAACCATATGTGCCAGTCGAAGCCGTCGATGACCATATGTGCCAGTCGAAGCCGCGGACAACGATATGTGTCAGTCCCCTGACAACCATATATGCCAGTCCCCCGACAACCATATGTGCCAGTCGTAAGCCGGAAATCCAACAATCATGTTCGTAAGTGGGTATGAAAGATAATGAACGAAAAAGTGAATGAGAAAGTGAATGAGAAATAAATGAGAAAGTGATATGATGAGGCATGTTACCGTTGACCAGATTCTGGTGCATGTATGTATGTATGTATGTTTGTATTGATTGACTATGTATGTATGTATGTTTGTTGTCTGAATGATTTTTGTTGAGTTGACTGATTATGTATGTATTGCGGTTGATTGTTGAGTGGTTATGATTATTCTTTTGAAATGGCTTCCGTTAAGTAGTAGTTAAATAGGGGGTACGGTGAACTGACTCATCGGCGAATAGAATTACATCGAGCTTGCTCCCGACATGGGTATGTAGGTTAATCAAAATTTTTTGATTTGAGCTCATCTAAGATAGAATAAAAGTAGGATAGTCAGGTTAGTAGTAGTTAAATTATGTTTAACTACAAAGATTTTTGGGATGTTACAGGTGGTATCTGAGCGAACATGGTTCCATCTTGGATTGATAGGAATCCAAAACCTACTGGGATATGTTCCTGTTTGTGTGTTTAATATGTTTATGACTTTAGTAAATTTTCGAGGACGAAAATTTCCAAGTTGGGTATAATGTAACACCCTAAAAATAACTCGGGTATTTTGTCTCGAAATAAGTCTTAAATATTATTAAATTAAGGTAATTTAATAATATTTATACATTCTTAATTATATGTTTTATGGATTGACTTTTCATGTTTCGAATGTGGAGAATGTATATATTTATCACTTATGACTTCTCATGTTTCAAGTAGGTAATTATGATTTATGGCTTTTCATGTTTCGAATGTATATTGATGACTTATGACTTTTCATGCTCGCTTTTATGTATATATAAGCATATCTTTCTCAATAGATAAAAAAAACAAACTTGGGTGTGTGATGTGTGTTTTCGGTCTATGAGTATGTGTGCCTTTTTGTTTGATATGAGCATTATTTTTGGATGTGTTATGTGTGCTCTTTGATTGTAATCGTGTGTTTGTAATTTTCAATAACCGTACTCCACGAGCAGGCATGTGCCAGTCAAAGCCGCCAACAACCATGCTACGCAAGTGGTATGTGCCAATTGTAAGCCGAAAACCCGACAACCATATGTGCCATTCGAAGCCGCCGACAACCATATGTGCCAGTCGAAGCCGCCGACAACCATATGTGCCAGTCCCCCGACAACCATATGTGCTGGTCGTAAGCCGGAAATCTGGCAACCATGTTCGTAAGCGGGTATGGAAGATAACGAATGAAAAAGTGAATGAGAAATAAATGAGAAAGTGAATGAGAAAGTGATATGATGAGGCATGTTACCGTTGACCAGATTCAGGTGCATGTATGTATGTATGTATGTTTGTATTGATTGACTATGTATGTATGTATGTATGTTTGTGTCAATGTATGTATGTTGTCTAAATGATTTTTGTTGAGTTAACTGATTATGTATGTATTGCGGTTGACTATTGAGTGGTTATGATTATTCTTTTGAAATGGCTTTCGTTAAGTAGTAGTTAAATAAGTGGTACGGTGAACTAACTCATCGGCCAATAGAACTTCATCGAGCTTGATCCCGACATGGGTATGTAGGCCAATCAAAATTGTTTGATTTGAGCTCATCTAAGATAGAATAAAAGTAGGATAATCAAGTTTGTAGTAGTTAAATTATGTTTAACTACTAAGATTTTTGGGATGTTACAGGTGGTATCAGAGGGAACCCGGTTTCATCTTGGATTGATAGGAATCAAAAACCTACTGGGATACGATCATGTTTGTGTGTTTAATATGTTTATGAGTTTAGTACATTTTCGAGGACGTAAACTTCCAAGTTGGGGATAATGTAACACCCCAAAAATAACTCGGGTATTTTGTCTCAAAATAAGTCTTAAATATTATTGAATTAAGTTAATTTAATAATATTTATAGATTCTTAATTATATGTTATATGGATTGCCTTTTCATGTTTTGAATGTGGAGTATGTACGTATTTATGACTTATGACTTCTCATGTTTCGAGTAGGTAATTATGATTTATGGTTTTTCATGTTACAAATGTGTATTGATGACTTATGACCTTTCATGCTCGTTTTTATGTATATATAAGCATATCTTTCTCAATAGAGAAAAAAAAAAGCCTAGGTGTGTGATGTATGTTTTCGTTCTATGAGTATGTGTGCCTTTTTGTTTGATATGAGCATTATTTTTTAATGTGTTATGTGTGCTCTCTTATTGTACTTGTATGTTTGTGATTTTTAATAACCGTACTCCATGAGGAGGCATGTGCCAGTCAAAGCTACCAACAACCATGCTACGCAAGTGGCATGTGCCAATTGTAAGCCGAAAACCTGACAACCATATGTGCCATTCGAAGCCGCCGACAACCACATGTGCCAGTCGAAGCCGCCGACAACCATATGTGCCAATCCCCCGACAACCATATGTGCCAGTCTCCCGACAACCATATGTGCCAGTCATAAGCCGGAAATCCGACTACCATGTTCGTAAGTGGGTATGGAAGATAATGAATGAAAAAGGGAATGAGAAAGTGAATGAGAAAGTAAATGAGAAAGTGAATGAGAAAGTGATATCATGAGGCATGTTACCGTCGACCAGATTCCGGTGCATGTATGTATGTATGTATGTTTGTATTGATTGACCATGTATGTATGTATGTATGCGTTAATGTATGTATGTTGTCTGAATGATTTTTGTTGAGTTAACTGATTATGTATGTATTGCGGTTGATTATTGAGTCGTTATGATTATTCTTTTGAAATGGCTTCCGTTAAGTAGTAGTTAAATAGGGGGTACGGTGAACTGACTCATTGGTCAATAGAACTACATCGAGCTTGATCCCGACATGGGTATGTAGGCCAATCGAAATTGTTTGATTTAAGCTCATCTAAGATAGAATAAAAGTAGGATAGTCAGGTTAGTAGTAATTAAATTATGTTTAACTATTAAGATTTTTAGGATGTTACAGTTCCCTTATTACACTTTTAGGAAAACTCTGTTTGTATATTTAAAAGATTATTATAATATTAAATCAATTGGATTGTGATTTTTCGTTATCATATCATCCACATAGCGTCTTGCTAGGTTGTGCATTTCATACATTCATTGCGACATTCTTTTCATCTTATTACGCTTAGAGTAGTTTCTTTTAGCTTAAGTTTGAGTCGACTAAATTAATCGAATTTGAGAATTAGTTTGGTCTCCCGTAACATTTCCAGTTTGGTTTAATATTAAACCGGATTTGGGGTGTTACAATACTTGCATATAACTGAATATAAATATGACATAATAATTGAATAACATGTGATGTGGACTTGCTTACAACATGGTAACTGAATTTCTGAACATGGTATAATACTTTATTAACGTATAAATTTGATCAACTAATAAATACTACTCATGTGACTTATTAACAAGCCCTAGTAGATTAACATAATTAGCACATAGTATGAGAACATATTGGCTAATTACTCATGTGAATTACATGTAAGCCTCGATAAGTTAACATAACTATATAACATGAATACTGAGTTCAATATCGAGCTTGAGTGATATGAGTGATACATAAAAACAAATAAAATAAAATCTACATGTTTGTCCTGGCTTTTGATAGCCTTGACTTCGGTTAATTTTGGAACATAAGTACCGCTTGAGAGTTATTACATCTTAACTCAATTTGGAAAACGCAATAGCCGCCATAACCCTTATGATCACTAGCGCTGTCAAGATAGTAACTTGGAACATTGACTTTGGTCCTTGCTTAAGAGAAATGCAAAAAAGCCAATGGTGCAGTAGGTCTACTGAGCCATCATGAATTTAAATAAAATTACGAGAAAAATATGTTTTTACTTCTAGGCCATGTGCTTTGACTTAACACTTGAAAACTATTAGTTTTATCTAGATATTGAGAACATGATATTGATCTAAATTAACACTTGAATAACTGATAGCTATAACATGATAATGTGTTTAAAAATTGGTATAATTACGATTAAACCATCAAAACATTGCCAAATAGATGTTCATAAAGCACCCTAAATAACGAACAAGCATGGACCTGATCAGTGTACAACACCAAGCTCCTGGATGCTCAGTTGCCAACCTATCTAATCCGAAGAATAATATAAATTTATATCACAACCCAGACTAGCTTACTTGCATACATGCTATGCCATGACATGAACATGATAGCAATGCCATTCAATTTACTAACATTGCTATTAACAATTATTGAACATCATACAAGTATCATACAATATTTAACTATTCATAAACATAGCATTCATGGAGCATAAATATGAAATAAATCAAGAGATTAAGGTTAGGGAACAAGCATTGTGGCGTTGAGAACTCGTACGCAATTTCATAAAAGTGTTGCGGCATTCAACACCGGAAGCGTGAGTGCCATGGCATTGAGGTCCAGACATGTTTTCAGGTTGAGTGCCGCGGTGTTCAACATAGGGAGTATAAGCATCATGGTGTTGTCAATGCATAAACTCACAATGAGTGTGTCACAGTGCTGGCATCCTCGACGTTGGGTATTGTGGCATTGAGGCTCGTATTCTTCACCTTCATGTACAGGGCGCTGCAACAAGGGTTTCTAGTCCAATTTTGTTTATCTCATCCAATTTTTATTAAAGAAAAACAAGATTTTCATGCTCTCTAAACATTAAATCATGGGTTATAATAGGTTTTCAATGTAAATTGATTTAACCTACTTTTTCATGATTTTAATTAATAGAAAAGTAAACTTGTTGAAAGTAAACTATTACCGTACTTGACTAATCATCATAGATCATTGGCAAATCAAAGAAAATACTTGTGAAACTTGCTTACATCATGTTTAATCATAGTTTAACGTCTAGTAAATCAATTTCATAGGTCATATAATCATGTATATCTATAAAACATACAAGGAAGCATACAAACAACATGGAATAACATGGGAGATAAACATAGTGCACGAATCTATGCAATTAACTTGTTTTTGTTGGATTTACTAACATCTTCTTCAGTGATTAGTCTAGATCATTGCACCACATTCCTCTTAGCATGCTTCCCAACAAGGCAAGCATGAGGAAAGTGAGAGAAGTAAAAGACACGCCAAGGTAGAGAAAGGGGCAGCTAGGGTTACAAAATTGGAGAAGATCGACCACCTTAGACTTATATGCCTCCTATAATTTCTATTTGTCCTAGAACGTCCTCTAACATATTTAAAATACTAAACTACCCCCATACCCTCTACACAGATCCTATATGGGTAGACTTAGACAAACTTGTCTTTAACCATTAATCATAATTAACTCATGAGTCCAATTTGGATCGTTGATCTTTGGCTACCCAAAAATTATTGTCTACACTTAAATTCACCCAAAGGTATAAAATAAGTATTTAGCCTTCTAAATAATTGAAAAATATGACACACAAACTTGTAGGTGATATAGACTTGGTTCACATATGACTATGTCTAGCTTGTTCACCATAACTTGACCCTTGCCCGATTACTTATTTCATGAAGTTTAACTTGATCAATTATACTCAACCATGATAAAACGTAAGAAAAATAATCAATACAACTAAACCTAATATAATCAACCACATAAACTGAAGAATTCTAAGTATATTCTATAATATTCACTAAATATACAAATAAATTTTTTTCCGGTTTGAAAAATAAAAAGTTTACTATTGATAAATATTGCGTAAGAAAAATAAAATAAAAACTAAGTAATAATGTTAAAAGTACTAATTATTACATTATACCTTCATTAAAGAAATTGCATCCCGAAATTCTTCCAAGAAAAGAGTTCTAAATATCTAATATTCATGTCTCTCAACTTCCCAAGTTTCTTCTTCTATAGCGGGATTCCTCTAGAAAACCTTCAGCATCAGAATAGTTTTAGTCCTTAGCACTTCACCTTGGTGTTTTGAATCGTCAAGAATGTCTCAATATAAGACATGTCCTCCTAAATTTTCAAATCGTTATAATCTATCTCATGAGATGCATGGGGAACATATTTCTTTAACGTGGATACATGAATACATCATGAACTAAAGTTAAAGTACGTAGTAGAGCTAATTGATAAACCACTTTCCCCACTCATTTGAGTATCTCAAAAAGTTGTACATATCTCGGACTTAACTTGCCAGACTTGTCAAACCTCATCACCTCTCTAATTGATGAAATCATAAGGAAAACATGTTATCCTACTTCAAACTCTTGTTTTTGTTTGTCTTTAGCTTCTTTCATCCTTTTATTGATCAGCTCAACTTACTTTGCAGTTTCCTCAATCAGCTCAGCACTAACTAGCACTGAATCTCTGGTGTCCAACCAACATGGTGAACAACATCGTCTTCCATATAGTGCTTCAAATGGTGTCATACTTATAGTGGACTAATAGCTATTATTATAAACTAATTCCACTAAGAATAAATAGTCCTCCTAGCTTCCTTGATAGACTAAAACACAAGGCCATAACAAATCTTCTAGGATTTGAATAGTCCTTTCTGATTGACCGTCATGAACTTGAGCTCTGATCCCATATTTGCTTGGAATTATTTCTATACCCTAGCTGTAAATCTTGCATCTCTATCATATACTACAAATATAGATGCATCATGTAATTTCACTATATTCTCCATGTAAAGCTTAACTAATTAGTCCATACTCATGGTCATACGTACCCGAATAAAATGAGCAAACTTTGTCAGTCGGTTTAGTACTTCCTAGATTGCATTATATATCATATTGGTTTTAGGTAGTCCAACCACAAAATCACATATAATATTTTCCTTTTTCTGCTTAGGCTCTTCTAGTGGCTAAACTTGTCCTTCTGGCCTTTGAAACTCAAATTTCACTTATTGACAAGTTAAACACTTTGAGACAAAGGTAGCTACATCCTTCTTCATTCCTACCCACCAATACATCTTCTATGTATCTTGATACATCTTGGTAACTCTTGGATGGATGGTGTATTTAGAGTGATGTGCATCCTGTAAGACTTCTTGTCTTAACTCTTCACTACTTAGAACACAAAGTCGACCATCAAATTTATTGGCTTCATCTTCTCCTTTCTTCACTTATTTTAGAGAAGTGAGAAACTCTTGCAATTCTTCATTTATGTCCTAAGCCACTTTGATTCTATCAACTAAGTAGTTGGAGAAATTCAAATGTCCATGAGTGAATTCACCTTACACACCGGATTCACTTTTATGATGTCCTCCATCATCTTTCACTAATTAGTTATATTGTTTGAGAGTTGTCCACATGGATTTTGACTAAGAGCATCGCTACTACATTAACTTTTCCTAGATGATAGGATATGATGAAATCATAATCCTTGATAAACTCTAGTCATCTCCTTTGCCTTAAATTTAGGACTTGTTGTGTGAATATGTATTTGAGACTCTTGTGATTAGTGAATACCTCAAATTTAGCTTCATATAAATAACATTTCCACACCTTGAGTGCAAAAATCAGTGCCCCCAATTTTAGGTCATGTGTAAGATAATCTTTTCACGTATCTTCGATTGTCTATAAGCATTGCCACAAATTTGTAATTTTGTGTGAGGACAGCTCCATAACCTTGGTTAGAATCGTTGGTATAGATAACAAAGTCTTCTATTTGTTGTGGCAATGTGAGAACTGGTACTGATGTCAAACAATGTTTCAATGTGTGAAAACTCTTCTTCCATTCTTGATTCATGTGAATTTCTTATCTATCATAGTTAGAGAGGTTAATGGAATTGCTATTCTGGAGATATCATTGTTGAATCTCTGATAATGTCGTGCGAGTTCTAAACTACTCTTACCTTCAATACCATTTTTAGACTGACTCCAATTCATAACTACTACCATTTTGGAAGGATCCATTGACACGCCATCCTTGGATATAATGTGACTTAAAAATAGAACTTTCTTCATCCAAAAATCACATTTACTGAACTTGTCATGCAACTTATTCTTTCTCAATACTTTGAGTACCAATCTAAGATGCTTTTCATGAGTTTGGTTATTATCAGAGTCAAATAATATGTGATCCCTAAAGATAATGATAAAATTGTCTAATGTTCTTGGAATACTTGGTTCATGAGGCTTAATATGCTTCCTTAGTATTCATGAACCTCATGGGTATCTTGAAAATTTTGAGACAATCCAATCACCACCGGAGTCAAATGTTGTTGTTGTTGAAGTTGCTATTGCAATTGCTCATTTTGAGCATGTAGCTGGTCATCTAGGCCATCTCTGCACCACACAAAATTCTTAGAACAAGTCTTTTCTATTTATTAGGTAAAACTTATTAATTTATCTTTGAAGGGATGTTGTAACATCCCCAACTTAGTCCCACATCTAATACCTCTAGCTATAGGATCTAGTTTATCAGTGGGGATGTGCATAACGATCTTCAAGTAGGTTTCTAAATTTTTGAAAGGATGACTTAAGCCCATCTTGTTGCACTTAGTTCGGGTCGTTACAGTTGGTATCAAAGTTAATCTAGGACCATATTGGATGGTGGGCTGGGATAGAGACATGAGCTAGGGTGTTGGACATGGGTCAAATAGGATCTGGGTAAGGCCGCTAGACACAAGCCAAGTGTAGGAATTTCAAGATCAAAATTTTTAAGGTGGGTGGATTGAAACATCTCTCAACTTAGTCACGCATCCAATATCTATTGGGGTAAAATCAGATTTATTAGTGAGAATGCATTATAGATCTTTAATTTTGGCTAACCACTTTTGAAGAGATGACTTAGGCCCATTAGTTTGCACTTTGGGATAGGTCGTTATATATGGTATTCGATCCAATCTCAACTGTAACATCCCACTTCGGCTCACCCGTCAACCTACCCGGAAGTGTCACCAGCAACCGAACCATTTGCTCATCTACTGGATTCGGTTAACCTGACCCGGATCTACTCTCGGCGTCTTAAGACGGAGATGCAAACATGCAAGGCATGGATGATGTACTTGGGTTCTAACGTGGTCCTACATTCATGCCATGATATGCAAACAAAAACAAAGACGAAAGCAATAAATGAGAAATCCAAGGAAAAACATCTCTATTTCTATAGAAAAACAGACAAAGTTTCCCCTAAAGTGCAATAAGGGTCAACCTGTCCACAACAAGGATATATATATACATATTTGCAAACTATGTAAAACACGACAATACATCATCACATACCACCATCATCACTTTCATTTACACCTGAGCGGAGTCTGAGCTCCAAGGCTTCTGTTAATTCATATTTATCTATTCACTTCATAAGCATATTATCAAAATATAATGCAATAAAATTTTCATTCAAACAACATTAGCACACAATCATTACACATTAAACACGACAGGTACATATGTGCGCAATTCTGTGCTGCTCCTCTGCAGTCCCGATAGCTCTCAATCATCACGATCCTCACCTACATATGTATAAGAAAACCGTCAGTAACGAGTGTTACCGGCCCGGAAAATAACTAATATCAAACTGGCATAGGAGAGCTAACCCTCCTGTTGAAAGAAAATAAAAACATCACATAAAATCTCCAGGGCGTCTGCAAAAATTATCTTTCTCATTTCCATTTCTCATTTCACTGTCAAGTGGCATCTTCCATTCCACTCTAGAGTGGCTATCGCTAAGTTTACCTGCTTCCATACTACGTAGTTGTCGCTAATTTACCTACTACCATACCACGTGGTTGTCGCTAATTTACCTACTTCCATACCACGTGGCTGTCGCTAATTTGCCTTCTCTCACCCCAACCTGCATGGGCAAAAAAAAAACGTAAAAACTACATATATATAGGTCTTGGTAGGGATTCATAAAATAGGCCTGAAGGCATTATGAGCTGGATGTGACTTTTGAAAACATACTCGAGGGATCTCATCCTCGAGGGTTATTAATCTGGAAATGCGATCGGCTAACTGGCCTGAGATAAGTGGGATCTAATAAAATGCCACTTAGCTCGTCCTGCAAGTAAGAAATCAAACATATTATAGAATAAAGTTTAAAACAGAGACAAGTCCTTAACGGACCTGGCTGAAGCTCCTAGCGTGGTTTGCACCTAGGCAGCAAGCTCCTACTTCGTACATACACATCAAAAATAAATACTAACGCCCATTCATGATGCATCACACATCCTATAGCATACACACACCAACCATGCATCCATCAACACACATCAACACTAATCAATATCATTTTCCTACTCTACATTACATTAGATTACAATACTTATTTGGTTGACCAAATTAATCACTTAACATTTATTTTAATATCACACAGTCACATACATCCATATTTTAATTAACATAAAAATATATAGCACACCAACTATCCAATCATAGCATCCTAGCAGGTTGAGCTAATAATCATTAATTCTAAAGAATTAAATTAAAATAAATTATACCTCGCATGTAGTCGACAATCAGCGATGGTTGGGGTTTCGTCGCACATGTCGGAGCTCGAATTCGGCGCTTGGCAGCGTCGGAAGTTCAATCAGATTCGACTAGACGAACTCGGTGGAAGATCAGACAAATCTGGTTTTTTAGCAAGTTCAACGGTTTTTCAATGGGTCCCGGCGACTCCGAGTGGTTTTTTAGCGACTGTTCTGGCGGGACAATCAAGGGTAATGGTCGGCACCATCTCGGTTAGCTCGTTCCAATGGTGGTGATAGCAAGGGTAGTCACAGTGGCAATGACCATCGGCGGTGGCCTCGAGTTCGGTCAGGCAGTTGGTCATTCAATTTGGGCCCATGGCGGGCCTCGACGACGGCGCTGGGTAGAGGGGAAATGTCAGGGAGGTTGAGGGCGTGGTTTTTGGCGTCACTACAATGGCAGCGTGGCCTGGACAGCGGTGAATTGTGTCAAAGACAGTGGCGGCGGCGTGAGGCAAATCCAGCTTTGGGGTAGCACGGCACAGCGGGGCGGCATCGATCGGCAATAGGGTGGCGTTGGCAACGACGGCAATGACAATGGATAGAAGTGGCAAGGGTTTGGGAAGGGAAGGTGTCGGGGAAGGAGGTGATATACCTCAGTGGCAAACTTGTAAATAAGTATTGACTCGATTCCTACTCGAGTCAAAATAATAACTAGCTCGTAATAAATCTTAAAAAAATCTCGAAAAATGGGAAAAATCCCGTAAAATAAAATAAACACCACAACATCCAAATGACATGCTGTATAACTAATAACCCACCCAAACTGTCCTATAACGCGTCCTAATGCGTTATTCGGCATAAAACTATTTCTTCGATCAAATAAACAAAAAAAATATACTCCATACATACATATATTCTGATAACTCATTTCTCATTATCTTTTCGACGTTATCATCATACATTGAAGTACACTTTGCTCATAACTCACGGCTAGCTTTGACTCAGTGTGTGGTCTATGAACTGACTCGACTCAAACCGACGGTTGAACTGACTGGTTCGCTGTAATAAAACTCTAGCTCGAGTCATGGGTTTTACATCAACTTAGTCCAACATCCACTACCTATTAGGTAAGATCCAATTTATTAGTGAGAATAAACTATAAATTTTAAACTTTGGTTAACCACTTTTGAAAAGATAACTTAAACCCATTAGTTTTCAGTTTGGGACATGTCATTACAGATGTGGTACTCATAAGATATTTCAACAAAGAGGACATATGTAAGGTAAACATGAAAACAAAAATGAAACTGAGCTCTGATGCCAACTTGTAGGGAGCACAATTTGTACACATGATACTTCATAAACCAAAATCATTATATTAATTTCATGATCATCATTTATTAAAAATACTTAATGAAGTAATCATATAAATTGCAGAAAATAAACTAAATATGTCAATTGTTTTTATTATGTCACTATATATCTTCACTACATATGTACATATATCCAAATATAAATATATTTATCCAAGTACCAACTCAGCAAAGATGTCCACTAAATTGCTACACTAATAAGCAAACACAATAAATCCTAATATGCTGAGCTCTTCCATCCCGTTACTCCAAGGCCTCTAAATACCTGTGTATAGCCAACTTGTCCACTTAGTCTTGGTAACAATAATGAGTCAACTACTTGCATATGTAATAAACAAGTTAATGGACAAAATGTGACTACTCTACACTTGACTAAATACAAAAGAAAATCGAGTAAAACACCAATCATACTTGCATATAACTGAACATGAATATAATATAATAATTGAATAAAATGTAATATGTACTTGTTTATAACATGGTAATTGAATTTCTGAACATGGTATAATACTTGATAACTTATAAACTTGGTCAACTAATGAATATAACTCAGTGACTTACTAACAGACCCTAATAGATTAATATAATTAGCACATAACATAAAAATATATTGAGCTAATTAACCATCTAACTTAGACATAAGCCCTAATAAGTTAACTTAAATACATGAATACTAAGTTCATTGCCAACCATGAGTGGTATGAGTGATACATGAAAACACATGAAATCAAATCTATGTGTTTGTCTTGGCTCTTGAATAGCCTTGACTCCCAATAATTTTGTACATAAATACCTTCTGAGAGTTATTGCATCTTAACTATATTTAGATATGCAATGGCCAGCACAAGACCTTCGAAAACACTAGCGTCGTCAAGACAGTAGCATGGAATATGGACTTTGATTCTTGCTAAGGGAGATGCACCAAAGCCTATGGTGTAATATGTCTACTGAGTCATCGTAAATTTAAATTACACTAAATGAAAATTATATTATTAGGTATTTTACTTGTTCTTCGAGTTAACACTTGAAAACTATTAGTTTTATCTATATATTGAGAGCATAGATTGATTTACTTATTAATGAATAACAGATAGCTAAAACATGATAATGTATTAACAAACTACTATAATCACGATTTAAACATCATCCAACAGTGGTTCATAAAACACCCAAAACAATGAATAAAAATGGACTTGATTAGCATGCAACACCGAACTCTTGGATGCTCAACTACAACCATGCTCATTTGAATAATTATAAATCTAAATCACAACCCAAACTAGCTTACTTACCTACATGCTATGTCATGACATGAACATGATGATGATGTCATACAATATACTAACAACACTCTTAACAATCATAAAACATCATACAAGTATCATACATTATTTAAATATTCATAAACATAGCATACATGGATCATAAACATGAAATAAATGAGGAAATTAGGGTTAGGGCATGAGTTTTTGGCATTGAGAATCTGTACTCAATTTCATATGAGTGTTGTAACATTCAACACCAGGAGGGTGGGTCGTGGTGTCAAGCTCCAGACATGTTTCAACTTAAGTGAGTGTCGTGGCATTCAACACAAAGCGTATCAGTGTTGTGGTGTTTTCAATACATGAAGTCATGATAAGTAAATATCACAACGCCGACAACCTTGGCATTGGGAATTGCGGCGCTAAGGCTCGTCTTCCTAAACTTAGTATACGCAGTGTTACGGCACTTCTAGTCGGTGGCGCTACTAGGGTTTCTAGTCCAAATTTGTTTATCTCATCCATTTTTTAATTAATTTTTATCAAACAAAAATAAGATTTTCATACTCTCTAAACATCAAATCATATGTCTTAACAACTTTTTAATGTACCATGATTTAAACTACTTTTTCATGATCTAAATTTATAGAAAAACATACTTTTTGAGACTTAATTATTACCATACATGCTATAACTTGAGTAATCATCCTAGATCATTGGCAAATCAAAGAAATTATTTTTAAAACTTGTTTACACCATGTTTATTCATAGTTTAACATCTAGTACATCAATTACCATGTACATCCATAGAACATACAAGGAAGCATACAAACATGGAATTGGGTTACAAGGAAGCATACAAACATGGAATTGGGTTACAAGGAAGCATACAAACATGGAATTGGGTTCAAGGAAGCATACAAACAAGGAAGCAAAACATGGGAGATGAACATGATGCATGAATCGGTGCAATTAACTTGCTTTAGTCAGATTTATTAACCTCTTCTTTGGGGATTAGCCTAGATCCTTGCACCACAATCATCTCAACACACTTCCCAACAAAGCAAGCAAAAGGAGAGAGAGGTAAGGAAGAGTAGAGGGGCGGCTAGGGTTACAAACGTGGAGAGAAGATCGACCCCTTTAGCCTTATATACCTCCCATGTTTTCTACATCTCCTAGAACATCCTCCAACTGATTCTAAAATACTAAACTACCACTAGACTTCCTTTGTAGATCATATATTGGTAAACTTGGATGAAGTTGTCTATAATCATTGACCATAATCAACTAATGAGTTCAATTAGGATCTTTGGCTACCCAAACATTATTGGCTACACTTAAACCCACCCAAAGGTATAAAATAAGTATTGAACCTCCTAAACAACTTAAAAAAACGACGGACATCTTTTAGGTGAATAGACTTGGTTTACATGTGATCGTGTCTGGTTTATTCACCATAGCTTGACCCTTATCCAATTAGTTATTCCATTAATTTAGTTTGGCCAATTATTCACAATCATGATAAAATATTAAGAAAATAATCAACATAATTGAACCCAATATAATCAACCACATAAACTTAAGAATTCTAAGTATCTACTATTAGTCTTTACTTAATATACAAAGAAAATTTTTGTGAGCTGAAAAATAAAGTCTAATTTCAGATAAATGGCATAAGACTCTTTTCCTAACTGCTTTATGAAAGAAACATTTAGTGTTAGCTTCATGAGGTTTGATAACTTATCATGAGATTTTTGCTTCAAAAAAGGCTCCTTAATGTCTAGAAAATCATCTAAGTCATTGACTTTATTTGAGTATATTAATCATTACAGCACCCTTTCATACTTTTTAGCAATTCATCATTTAGAGTACAGTTTTTATTGTTCCAACTTCCATATCTCTTACTCTGCTGTTTTTTAAGGGTGATCTTAATATAATGCAATATCAAAGACTTCAAAAGACAAACAAACACACGTCTCCAAATTTCATACATTCTCATTTTCATGTTTAGATTGATTATCAAGGATCACAAAATTCTTAAATCTAAGAGGTTTAGAAAAATTCTCCTCATTGTAGTTCACGAAGGTGATTTAGAGTCATAGGTCCAAGAAAGTAAACACTTAGTTTTTTATATTGTTAGACCCAAGTCCAACTGGGACAAGCTACAACTCTATCCAATTTTTCTATTACGCAACCTTGACCATTCTGTTGGTTGCACCACATAATCTCCCTTCCAACAACCTATACTTCAATCAATTTTACTTGCATACAACTACTTCACGCCCTCTTTATCCTCTACATTCAAAACAAGATTAAATATCCAAACACCAGACATTTATCCTTATAGTAAAGAAGTAATTGATGAAATTCATCAATATAAGTAAGTTTCTCATCTTTTCCTATATTTCAATAAACAAAAAATGGTTAAAATGAATCTCAATCAGTGAAGTTATTTACATATACCGGTTTGCAAAATCTAGAAATAAAGTTAGCGGATATTGAAACAAATTGCTTCCAAATCAAGCACATAACTCCATGTTAACCCCTACTAGATGCAAAAAGATGATCAGCATGACCACACCTATTTACAATATTAGCTATAGAATTACTATCGTATATTCTAGTTTCTCAAAAAATAATGTATGAACGATATTAGCTCGAAACAGGTTTAAAGCAACATTTTAATTGTTTGATTTCCTACCGCAACAATTTCTAGAAAGAAACCTAATGACCGGTAAAAAAGCACTGATACAATAAAACAAATAGGTAATGCCATGAGGGGAAACTGCCTTCTCATGTAGCTTTATTGACACAAAACAAATATTACGAAAAAGTCGGTTTAAATGGAGGACGAGAAATATCTCGGTGTGTTGTCAGAGTCAAAGGAGCTATAATATCCATCATATAAAACACTTTACATCAACTTTGATTCTATGCATCTACCTCTTTAACATTAGCTGTGTTTAATTTCAAAAGAAGGTTCAGTTAGTCACGGAGGGAAGTGCTAACTTTTATGATATTTTTGTCATGTTAGTATATAGATCACTTAAATAATAATAACATAACGACGAGAAAAATCGTCCTCATAGAGAGCTTTATCTAAAATTCATTAATTACCATGACTAATTTGATCGATTCTATGCAAGCGAGAGAAAAGGGCAGTCAAGTTAATTCTAGTTAAAATTACTCAACTAAAAAATTAAAAACTATCAACTATCCAAATGATTAACTTCAACAATTAAAGGCCTAAAAATCACAGCTTCACTTAGTTCAGCCCATCCTTATTCTTTAATGATTAATGTCATGGATTGCTAACCGTGGGAATCCAATTACAAAATTGTTAATTTAGTCTAATTACCATATGTCTATGCAATAAGAGTTCAAACAATAGACTAAGAAAACCACTTAAATGGTTAGCAACGATAAATAGGTATATGTCTATCTTACACATGGATCAATTGTTGGGATTTTAACACATAAAATCTTTAAACTCCTTTGTTATGCTTTGACAGGGGGAATGAAGCAAGAGTAACAAATAATGAACACACAAAGAGTTAATGTGGTTAGAGAAAAAATCACAAACCATTCACTCTATCAAATAATGTGTATACAAGCTTCATCAAGAGCTCACAATAAACTGTATATAACTCACTCTAATTGGAAAAGACTCCCACCCTCCAACTGAAAAAACTCACAATCCAACTGTACAAGACAAATATAATACAGAATATTTTCAATCTCCAACTGGAAAACACTCCACTTGAGAATACTCTGTATTCACAACTAGAGAAGACACTCTCGGCTATGTACACCCTATCAAGCCCATACAACTACATGTTTATAGACAAGCCATATACTTGAGAGACGTCCAACCTATTGGATACGAAGAACCAACCCTCCTGCATTGAAACTCTCACCAATGAGCTTCACTTTTCTTCGTCTCCCACAATTCTCCCAGAATTCCTTATACCTCTTGAAGTAACTCAAAATAACGTATGTCTTTATGGCTTCCCATGTAATTGTATGTTTCCTCTCTTCATGTATGATGAGTGATTCTAACAATTCTCTCATTTTGAATCATACAAAGCACGCCAAATTGGTTTTAACATCTTTCACATGAGGGGGAGATACAACCCCTACAATCTCCTCTTCCCGACCCGTGTGGAAACTCCGTGGAAAAAATTCTGCACTTCATCACTTGTCAAACACTTGTCTAACTTGTTGCACCATTGTCGACCACCCACAGATTGTCATCACATGAGGGAAATATCTCAATACATCTCCCCTCCTGACTCATGTAAAATGCTCTCTATCCCATGACCTCTAGCACATCACCCCCACCCTCTTGGGGGAAGTATTATGAGCTTGCTTCTCTTCATTAAGGATCATCTTCTTTTCAAACATCTTCACTAACCCATCTACTCGAATCTCGAAGAAGGCCTCATTTTCATCTTCCACCTTGACAACAACCTTTCTTCCATCATGAGTGTGATCATTGCCTAAATCTTTTTACAGAATTTCATTTTTACCTTAGTGATAACCAACTCACTGATACTATACTTGCCTGGTAAAACCATTAATAGCACTTTACTCTTAAAATATCGAACCAGCGCCATCTATAAGCCTCCACATTTGTACCCTTTTGAAATGATAAGTGCCTCCTTGGATTCATATTCCTCTAGCAAATTAAGAACCATAGTCAATTTCATCCAACTTGCTTAAAGACAATAGATTTACTCTCAACTAAATCTCCAGGCTTGTGCCTACTCTTCTTACAAATATTAGTACTTAAGTCACTAGAGGGAATTACAAATATTAGTAGTAGTCACTAGAGGAAATCAATTTTATTTTCATTATCCTTCTCAAGTCAATATTATACCCACACTAAGGGGGGCCAAGATAGGCAAAGGAACAATGACCATATGCCTCGTCATATCATACCCGGCAAAAATCAAAGGACCTAATTTGGGCCTTTAGGTGAATAATCCTCTCCCACCCAAGTCCAGGTAGGGCCATAATAAGATTTACAATAGCTTAATATATGGCCAATTGAACTACAATAGTATCACACCATCTACAGCATTCTAATTGGGCAAAGCCCATATTGTGTTCTTTTTTTTTTTGCCCATCTCGTCCTTATTTTACTTGTTCATTTCATTATTTCATCTCCTGAACTGGTTTCAAAATAGGGTACCCGCGCCACTCCAACACTGCATCGAGTATCAACTCCTAAAGAACACCAAAATTTGTCATTCAATTGTAGCATCCCTGTTTGTAAAGACTATGCCAAAAGTCCCGTGCATATTAGCATTGGCAGTTCAACAAAATGCTTCATGCAAGTAAAATTCATTCAAATGGGTCATTAACACAGCTCAAAAAAAAAAATCGAGCTTCAACAGAATTCAAGCTTCAATTTGAAACAGAGTCCAAGTTCTCCGTTACATTATTTTAAAATGTTATGAATCATATCCGTCAAGAGAAAACGGATCTCTATCCAACACATGAATATATATATTCAGGTTTCTAGGAGGGTAACAGCATTAAAGATACAGTCAAATAATGAAGAATATTAGTGTTGCCAAGCCTGGAATCCCTTGACAATCAATTCACATGTATGGTACACTTATAATGCATTGCTTTTCTGCCCTTGGAATCATCTGATGTCTGTAAGAAAGAAATAGTACCATAAAAATACGGCCATAAAAGCAAAACCTCAATAAAGCTTTATCAATCGATTATGCTAGTGTAAGTAGTTCTCATTTTGTACCTGGCGGAAAAATGAATATGGCACTTTAACTCTCTTTGAACCATCTGCTAGCCTCTTTGATGAAAACTGGTCATTTTCAAAGGCACTGCAAATCTGTGATTATAATTGTTAGGAGATCCTTCACAGGAAACAATTTATATGGCTACTATACCTTCTCAGCATGTTACAAGAATATAAAGGTCATGCATGGAAATAATACATGCAACAAACTGAACCACAATAACACTCTGAGTCGATGCAAACTTGACCAAGAATGGGATTCGGTCAACCTACTCTCTTCTATACATCCTCGAGGTCATTTTCCAAGCTAAACAAGGAGCCGAAATTAGTATAACTTAGATCGGCATCATTTCTTACCTGATTTTGGATGGCTCCAACCAGAGGCTTTCGGCATCCAGATGCATGGACATTTTCAAGACTAGGACACTGCAACAGTAACCCATCTGCAATTTACACAAATCATGTTAAAAAGCCAACAAGGCATACACAAAATCTATGTTGTACAGTTGCAAGACATACCAGGATGCAAGTTTGTACATAAGCTGAGATTAAGATCATTAAGTTCCGGACAGTTTAGATAAAGTGCCTACAAAGTCATTGACATTTTATGATGAAAAATCAGATCCACTTAGCAAAATATGCTCAAACAATCTAGAAAAATCAGCATGTTTAGAGCTGGCATCAATATATAT
>JAVDBV010002923.1:0-10111 GCA_032619315.1 Piper longum
GTACTTATGAGTGATGTTCATGATTATTTAGTCGTTATATTATGTTTAAAATTTTACCATGAACTCTTAAAATCACCATGAACTCTTAAAATCACCATGAACAATATGGAATTGTGTGAATCAATATATCTTACTAGGTAAGAGAGTAAAAAATGGAGAAATGGGGCTTATGTCACTGTAAGGGTGAAACTTGCCACATTTTTTACCCTCATACATGTACAGTATAGGTCATTTAAAGGAAAAACCAAATACAAAAGTTGTGGATATACATATTATGAGTTCGAAACAAGAAGAATTGTGCAAATGTAACATCAGAGTTTCAATATATGATTTTTATACCAAAATAGTGTAGATACATGAGAACTTAAAAAGCTCTTCATAGGATGATCTAAATTTTAAAATATCATAAAAAATGAAACAATACAATCATACAAGAGACAAACTGAAAAACTCCAACTTCGGGTTAGGATTTTACCCGGTTGTAATTTGCCCAGTTTGGGCTAGTCTTGAGTCAGTTTGAGCGAACTCGAACCCGACCAATTTTTATGAGTATGGGCCCAAGTGGCTATAAGCACATGCTAATGTGGCTGAGTATGCCTGACATGCAGATGATTACTTGAGTTAGGCTACAACAAAGCGTGCGTTATTAATGTATACACAAGGTATACATATGATTTTTATAAGCTAGCCAAGATTTTAGGCCTAGATCTAGGCCATTGCAATGTTCAGTATCTATTTGAGATTTTCATAGTATCTCATTTACACGCACCATTAGGATTTAGGACTATCGGATTGCCCCTGTGGGCTTAGCTTGATTGAGTTATAGATTTACACCCGATTGAGTTTAGGGTTTGAGGCTCATTTAGCCTTCTTGCATCGATTCCCGCCTATAAAGTCATTTTTAAGATTCGAGTCAGTTTTGACTTTAGACAATCTCGATCTAAGCTTTTTGTCCATATACAAATTATAAATTCCCATAGGTGGTAATGTGGCAAGATATGAGGCTTTCAGGTGAGCACCAGCTTCACCATGTTATTTTTCTCAACACTGCCACTTTGGCTCGTTGTTAGCGAGTCTCTGGCTCGCCCCCGGCCAATGGACTGGCACCACAAGGACAACCTCACGACCGGATTTTCATTTGTATCACTCACTACCACTAGTGTTGCCGCAGTCGTCACTAGCGAGGAAGATTTTAAAGTCGATTTTTGTTGCCGAATCCACCGTTCGTGTAGTTTTCCAGCGCTAACGGGCCACCTCCGGCTGATATGACCACCCACACATCTTCATATTGCTGAGATCTCCATTTTCAGCCACCCTCGACCACCACCGTGGCCTCGATTGCCTTATTTATGTTCATGTATTTATTATTTATCTAATTATCTATGAGTGTATTTTTATGGTTTATTTATTTATTTATTTATTACTGTCTCGATTTGTGTGTCACTGGTTTAGTTGTAGGTTTATTTAGCATTGTCTTATTTATTAATATATATTGATGATATGAGCACACACCACGAGCATGCATCATATAGAGATGTGAGTAGTTTACATAATAGTGGATCTGATTTAGGTTTTGGAATCCGAGCTCATTGTAGATGTGCAGACACGCTTGAAGTTTGGACCACAAGACCGTAGGACTCACCCTTTGCTTGATCTCACCTTGACTCCATACGTGTCGAGTTTAACAGTGTTTTAAACATAGGACGACATTGGTGGGGTTTTATCGGATCCCTCTGATGTTGAACTATTTAGTCGTGTTTTCTATACATGTTTAATAAACTATAATTATGAGATCTTCTATTGGTTTTTGAACTAAAACTCTAGAAATATATGATACAAGACTATTCCCTAAACCTATTATATAAGTATGTGCATTTTTATGGATTTCACAAACAAGAGAGGGAGCAGTATGGAGATATTTATGGACCGCACTAGTACTCCTTCAAACTTCAGGATACTGCGTAATGCAACACATTTCCAGAATTTGTGGGGCAAACTTAATTGTTCATTTTACCACTCGAGTATCGTAGTGGGTGTAATATGTAGGATGTGAGGGTGTAAATGTTGTATGTGCGAATATGAATATTAGCCGTGCATGCGAGCCGGCACTTGCTTAAGTGTATTTGCTTACAACCCAGTGTGAGGCAATTATGAATTTTCCTAAGTTTTTGCGGGTAACAGAATTATTTTTAAAACCAGTAACACTTGTTACTAACTTTTTTCATATCATATATGTAGATCTTGCAATCTTGAGTCGACTTTGGTGAGAGGACAGATAAATACCACACACATTTAAGCTCAACACAATTATTTTCTTTCTTACATTACTTAAATATAATTCTACATTCTAATACAAAAATAAATACATAAAATATGGGTGTACTCTCATATTTTTTGATATTTCATTCTATTTCTATCTTATTGACGATATTATCGTATAATTGGAATGCATGGCTCTCATGGTTCATAACACATGACCAGCCTCAGCTCAATTTGCATGTTTTGAAATTGACTCGACTAAAAATAGTAGTCGAATCGAACGGTTCATAGTATAAAACCTTGACTCCGGTTGCACGTTTTATAGTATGACTCTCCACATTGAAGCCAACCAATTTGGGATATTGGTGGCTGTTGCCAATGTGATCTCCATTGCTAAAGCCGTTATCTTGCTGGCATTCCACCCTTGCATACGGGTTTCTCGGGCCTATTTGTGGGTGTAGCCGAATCTAGACTGGCAGTCTCCACCATTTGGTCCAGCCGCCCAAATGGAGTCTGGTTCAGCCATTTTCTTACCCAAACCAACCCAAAGTTTGTCCAGCCTTCCTGAGCTCCGTTTCACGCAAATTCATAATCACACTATTTTTCGACATTGGATATGCATTAGTGAGGACTATTTTCTCATTTGATCATCTCAAAGATCAGTTTAAAGCCTTCAAAAGTGTGCAAACTTGTAGCCAACACAACAAATCAAACGGAGCAAAATCGACTTTGATTGTTAATTGGAAGCATTATCAAATAGTGGATTGTGAGCAGTGACTCACCGTGGATTTATTCGTGGATTCACATTGAACCACACAAAATCATGAAATAAATCTTCTCCGTCTCTTTTTTGTATCTTTCGTTGATTGGCTAACTCGTGATTTCAATGATCGTGATTTCAATGACAAGGTGCAACACCCCATTTTTTGGTCCAAAGGCATATTGAAGTGCGAGAGCCCTTTGTTGGACTACTATCGTACAATCTTTTTAGAGCAGATTTGAAGGATGCTTAATATGGCAACCTTAGAATTAGACTAACATAGAGGGAATTCTTAAATTTAAAGCTTATAATATGAGCACAATGAGCCGTGAGAAAGACAACACTTCCACTAGGACTAAGAACGTGACTTTACATTTACGGATGAAATACATAAAACATGCACCCCTACTGCAGTTAAGAAGTTAGATGTTATGACGTGCTCTAATTCTTATTCTTAACTGAAATGATAGGATTACATATCTTAATTACTTGATGTGTATGATTTGCGTTATCATAAACACATGGTCATGATTACATGTTTCACATCCCCATGAAATTGAAAATAAACACAAAGTCCATCTTCACGTGCATGGGAATCATACCTAACACTCGCTCTTCATTTAGATTTTAACAAGGTATGAACTATATGCTTCTTTATCTACATTTCTTCAATCCACACACTTCCAACCAAATAAGTTTAGTTCACCTTAAGGTGCCCATTGTCGTACTTTAAGACTTTGAAGCTTATCCACCCTACAAATAATTATTAGAGTGCCCCAACGTGTAACCACTCCACAGTAATAATATATTATAAAACTAAGAAAGATCCGTACGCAATCAACCATCACATAGACATAATCTGAATCATGCAAGGTTCACAATAACATCATGGCACACAACTATAAAATAATACAATCCAATTCCATTATACAAAAGTTTGCTAAAAGCACAACACATTAAATGCAATCCCCCGCCATGAGCCCTCCGATTTGTCTGCCTACACCAGTTATCCAAACTACACACCTATATATATATATAGGGAAAACTGTTAGTAATCAAACAACTTTGACTACCGATTTGAAAATAACTGTTAATAATATCAATTGGCAAATAGTTGTCTTAATACCTAAGTAAATATCGTAAAAACTTCATAAAGTCACATAGGACAGTACACTAAGGTCGACTCACCTGAATATCATATCATAAATATCAGAAAGACTCAATGACTTTACACATACATAGATACATATAAGTACTTATGCCCTCACATCCTTCATATATTACTCGCCATGATACCCAGATGGTCGGAACCAAGGTGCCACAATTTTTGGAAATAGGCTACATTTGCAATATTCTACATACACTACACTACATGACAAATAAGGCTAAATGATATTCAAATGGGTTTAAATTTGAATTAATGGGTCCTAACACTTTAAGGCTTATGTAAAATTTTTACCAAGTAGTAAACCATGGGTCAATAGGCAACATTAGTGTGCGGCCAGGAACATTGTTCCCAACACCTTAAGTTAAGGCCCACTAATGGTGACTTTTCTTGTACCTTGGTTGTGAGTTACCTTCTTCATGCTTAGGTCAATAAGCCACCTTATTCTTCAACTCCTTTATTCCCTTGAGAAGATTCACAAGCTCATAGGTCTTGTTCTCATACAATAACTTTAGTTCATCTCACATGACACTTATCCATTTGTCTTTTTCCTTGTGACTAACAGCTTCACTAAAGTCTTCAGGCTCACCAATTAGACTTTAGATAGTTTGTGGATGGCTTAATAACTCTGCCAAATTTTCTTCTAGTAGCATCAACCTCCCCTTTATCAATAACCTGATCACTATCATATACCTATTCATCAACAACATCAAAAACTATATCATTAGTAATATCATTCTCCTCATCTTCACTATCACTAGGCAAAGAATAGGAATGCCTTTTTTGGCTTCTTCATCAATTTGTTCAACAACATCTTGAACAATATTCTCTACAACAGTTGGAGGAGTAGATGAAATCTTAACCTTCACAACATAACCTAAGAATAACTTTGGAATGTAGTTTCATTCCTGAAGTCCTCTAGAAACCTATTTTCTCAAAAAACCACATCTTAGCTTCGAGCAATTTTCTTCTCCTTAGGATTCCAAAGTCTAAAACCAAACACTTCATTCCCATAACCAAAAAATATGCATTTAAATGTCCTACTAACAAGCTTAGACCTTAGTTCTTTAGACATATGTACAAAAACTTTACAACCAAACACCCCTAAATGAGTGTATTTTACCTTCTTACCACTTCAAACTTTTTTTGAAATATTTCCACTTAAGCAAGTGTAGGAACCTATTAATTCTATTAGAAGGAGAACAAATAGCTTTAACTTAAAAACCTTTAGGTAATTTTGCTATAGAAAGTATACACCTGACCATTTCTTGAATTGTTCAGTTTATCCTCTCAACCACTCAACCACTCAACCACTCCATTCAGTTATGGGGTATAGGGAACAGTCTTCTCATGTCGAATGTCATGTTTGTCGCAATAAACATGAAACTCATTAGAGCAATATTCACCTTTATTATCACTTCGCAAATATTTCAAAGTTTTCTTTATATCTCTGTCTACAAGAACATGAAATGATTTGACAGCATTAAACACATCACTTTTACTCTTCAAATAATAACGCCATATATTTCTTTAAGCATGATCAATAAAAGTGACAAAATAAGAGGCTCTACCAAGAGATTTTATCTATATTAAACCATAGACATCAGAATGTACGAGTTCAAGTATTTGAGTCTTTTTCTTGCCAATGGATACGAAAGAAGCCCTATGTTATTTTCTAGTGAAACAATGATCACAAGAGCTTAGTACTGTTCCACCAAGTTGTGGAAGATAATTTTTCTTCTTTAGAAACTCTAGCCCTTTTTCAATCATGTGCCTCAATCCCCTATACCACAAATCAGTTGTGACAATAATAGGGTAACATTAACCTCTCCATGAACCATGCTAAATATAGTCCTATAAAGTCCACCACACTTCTTCCCTTTAGCAACCATTAGATATCCTCTCACCAATCTCTATAAGCCATGTTAACTGTTTAAAATATATAATATTTACCCAGGTTTTTAATGTGATTTTGTACTTCCCAGGTATAAACATTATTAATTAGGTAATATTTTTCGTTATATTCTATTTAATTAATATTGTATGAGATATGCTTAATTTTGGTATTTTAATGCAGAAAAAGATGAAACAAATTAAGCTTAGAATTTGATGGTTAGAGCATTGAACCCCATCCATTGATAGCTATAATTTTTGGTGTTGGCAAAGTTCGATGGGGTTGGCTATACATTGCTTTGGCGCCATTGTGGGTGAATTGGAAACTTCATCGGACATCGTAATCAATTAGTCCACATCGAATTTTAGAATCTTTCTTCGAATTCTTGTATCTCATCTTCTATATAAAGGATTGGTCATTTGTTGTTTTACATATCTTAACTTTTGGCTTAGAAGTAGCTCTAGATTTTATAATTTTTTTTCTTTTCATAAGAAGAAGTAGTATTTTTTAATATTATTTTCTATTTCATTATGTAGTAATCCTTTGTTTTGTTCTAGAGAAGAATGGAACTTAGCATGGTTTAATTAAATTCATGTTAGCCTCTTACTCTTTTATTCACCCCGTCGCCGGCCCGCCCCAAGCGCCCTCTACTGTCGGCCGGCCCCCACGACTTGAGGGAGCTATGCTCCAGTTGCCATTACTGGAGCGGGTGACCGTCGCCGCCACCATCCAGTCACTGCCTCGATGATGCCGACCCTCCCGTGACCCTATACGACCAGAGCATAGCCCATTGCAGCCCATCCCGGTTGGACCTTGTCACCCCACCACTAGCCGCCATGTTTTGCCCTTTTTTGGGAAGCCACCACCTCCACCGATTGTGTTAACATTGTAGACGTGTCGGTCTCACCGAGCCTATGCCAATGGTACCCCATATCACCACCATCCCACCAGTAGGCGCCGCCAGCAATAACAGTCTCCGAAAGACCACTAGAAACTACCGAAAAATCACAAAAAACATGAGTTTCACGTGAATTTGCAAGATCTTCTGCCAAGCTAATCCAGTCGAACCTGATTGAAATTCGAATGCTGCCAAACGCCGAATTTGAGCTCCGAGACACATGACAAAGCCCGAGATGTCGCCAATTACCGACAATGCGAACTATAATTACCTCTAATTTAATTATTTAAAATTTATGATTATTAGTACAACATGCTAGGATTGATAAATTGATGTGCTGGATATTTTTATTGTAAATAAAAATAAAATATGAATTGCCTAATTGAAGTGTATTAAAATGGTTGTTAGGAACTAATTAGGTAAACTAAATAATTTTTGTAATCTAATGCAACGTAACATAGGAAACATTTTGTGTGATTGATGTATGATGTGGTATGCGTATACTATAGGATGTTTGATGCATTATTCAGGTAGCCGATGTTAGCTTCTAGATTTGATGTGTAGGTACGGAGTAGGAGCTTGTCATCTAGGCGTGATGACAGGCTAGGAGATTGTGCCAAGTCCGTTTAGGACTCGATCCCAATTTATTGTGATTTATTTTAACAGGTAAGTGGATGTGTCGAGTGGTGGACTTATCATATCCCATTCCACACAGGCCATTTAGCCAATTGCATTTTTGGATTAATAACCCTCGAGGATGAGATCCTTCGAGCATGTTTTCAAAACTCAGATTCAGCTAACAATGCCTTCGGACCTATCATATTGAAATCCCTACCCAGGCGTATATATATGTAGTTTTTGTATTTTTAGTGAGATGTGAGACAGGGAAATCAATGGCCACGTCTTGAGATACGGCGGTCATCTTAACATATTTCTTATCCGTTATCTTGACACAAAAGGCTACTACCCAAAACCAAGATAAATACAAAAGAAAGGACCAAACCCCTCATATTGGAAAATAGGCGCTTTAGCGGAATCAATCCAAATAAATTATTCCCCCTCAAGATGAGATGAAAACAAATATGAGATGAAATAAGAGAAACCAAGATAAAAAAAATAATGGAAACTTTCCTCCAAATCAGAGAAAAGAAACTAATCTATTCGATCAACTTTGATTAATAAAGTCTCTTACAATAAAGTATAAAAAAATACAATTTGAAAAAATTCTCCGTCACAAATCAAACGTACAACAAAATATGAAAAATACAACTCTTGAGAAAAATAATACATGAAAAATTGAAAAAATAAGATGCACCTTAAAAAAATATAGATCAACATTGTACTTTAGATTACGACCCCTAACTTCAACTTAAGATGATTAAAAATTATAACAAAACTCTTCCGTTATGGACCAATTGTGTTAAAAAACTCTAAAAAAAGGTTCTATTCAAAATAAATAAAATTCTCCTATATATAAAAAATATAAGGGAAATTTAAGAAGTCTTTTCATTAAATTTCTATAAAAAAAAGAGTATAATCTCGTATAGGTATACAAAATACCAAGTATTAGTGTGATAAATAAAAAATCCAAAAGTTGAGTATTGTATTTTAAAATGTAATGGGTAATGGAAAACCAACAATCCCAATGTCATTGAAGTATGAAGCTGCGAGAAAATTGCCTTGAATTACCTTGTTTGAGAAGAAGCACAGTCGGAATGTGCTGCCCACTTTGAACCCATCGTCCAAAAACCTTCGGCTACCATCAGCCGTACTTCCACATCCAAAAGACTTACTGTACAACCCGCTACAAATCCCGATCAAGTCTAGCCAGAATCCTCACTGGCGATCACCAGAACCTTTCCAAAGCTAGTTCGATTTGTCCCATTTTCATTCCTCGAGTTATTCAATAGCCTTGTCATGCTCCGTTTCACGCAAAATTTGAATTGACCCCACCGTTTTTCAACATTCGAGATGCATTGGTGAGGTTTATTTTCTCACTGGAGCATCAAAATGGCCAGTTTGACACCTTCGTAAGCTTGCACTCATAGTCAACGCAACAAATCAAAAGCAACAAAATTTACTTTGATTGTAAATTGTAAAAATTATTAAATAGTAGAGTATGAAATCATCGAGTGTGAGCAGCGATTCAATTTACTCATAGATACGCATTAAACCTCGTAAAATATCTCCTTTATCTTTTTTTTTTTTTTTTTTTTGCTTCGGTGATAGGCTAACTTGCAATTTCATTGACAAGGATGCCTTGGGTTAACTCTATCTCTACATCCTTTCACACGCAAGCGTCACAATTTTTTATGGAGCAAATACGTGCAAATAAATAGTTATATATATTTCATTAAATTATCAATTGAAATAACAAGTACAAGTTTATATTGCCACCCTCTTAGTCTATAATACCCCCCAATCACTCTTTTATGGAATGGAGTACAACCAAGATGGTTGTACTCCATTTTTTCCAGCCGTTGGATTTAATCCAACGGCTGGAAACTAACTCCCCCACAACCCCCAACCCACACCTCCCACCCCCCCCCTATTTTCACATTTTTTTAAAAAAATATCATAAAATACCATAAAATAAAATAATCCATTATAATTCAATTATTTTATTTTCTGGTATTTTTATTAATTTTTTATATTTTTAGGTATTTACTTTATAATATTGACTCTAATCGAAAACAAATCAAGTTTTTATTACAAAATTACCCCTACCCGTTTCCTTCTCAACTCGTGTCAATATTAGGAAATAAATCTTTAAAAATAGGAAAAAATAGATTAAAATACTATAAAATAAAATAATCATTTAGAACTCAATTATTTTATTTTATGGTATTTGATTATATTTTTATACCGATGGTATATTCGTAATAAAAACTTTACTCACTCCCGACTTGAGTTAATATTAAGAAACACATCTCAAAAACTAAAAAAAATAAATTAAAATACCATAAAATTAAATAACCCATTAGAGTTTGATTATTTTATTTTATGATATTTTATTGTATTTTTTATATTTTTTGGGATTTATTTCGTAATATTGACTCGAGTCGGGATCGAGTTAAGTTTTTATTACGAAAATGCCATTTCCTCCCCTGTTTCGCCGGCGACTCTGTTTTTCCG
>JAVDBV010002933.1:0-23126 GCA_032619315.1 Piper longum
CATACACACACACACACATATATATATATATATATATATATATATATGTGTGTGTGTGTGTATGTATATATTATTGTAATATTTTCTAAAGTTGGTATTCATAAGTTTATGGGTTTGTAAAAATATTTTAAGTCATTACATTGTCGTTTTAATTTTCATACACCATATATAATGACAAGTAAAAATATTTAGTGGATAAATGGAAATAAATAAAAAAAGTTTAAGATTAAATATTACTTAAAAATTTAAAATACAAAATGAGGAGTTAATGATATTTCTTAGATATGAAATTAATAATCTTAGTAATTTTTTTTTGATAGTTATAAGAAGTTACAAGGTTCTATACTTACCCAAAATCTCTCGGATTATCAATAAGCATGTTAAGAAAAATCATTAGCTTATAATTATTTCACAGTTATTCTTAATAAAAAAAAATGGTGTAAGAAGAGATAGAAATTTAAAAATTATATTTTTCCTTCCCTTTCTTGATATAGAGCAAGTAAAGATAAAGGGAGATCACCCATGAAACTTATCAAAATTAAGTTAATTTTAATATTTTTATACTAGTATATTTTTTTATAAAATTAAATAAATATTTATTATTTATATATTCATTTTTAAAAAATTTTAATTTTACTTATTCACTATATCAATAGGAGGTGGTCTGGGTGGAATAATCTGACGGATGCAAGAAAGCAACATTGCAAGCCTGGGTTGATTTTAATCTGCCTATTAAGCATTACTAGTCAACGACCTGTGAAATACTATCGGACATGGTACAGTCACTACAGGGGCAAACCCATCATTTTTCATATGGTCTTAACAGTGCTCCTTATTGCTATTGTTTATAACCATTAGTCACTGCTCCCATTTCCATGCACCTCTTTCATAAAACATTACGGAGATATGTTGCAATTATAAATAACACTTCTCAATGGTGATTTTTAGTTATTTTGACGTGAAACGAAAGAATGGCCACGACCCCTAGTTTAATTCCTTTTACCTTATTATTTAGCTATTTCTTTCAAATTTTATTATTTATTTTATAATTTAATCTGATCTCTTTCATAATATGCTTAGTCCAAGCCGAAAATCCAACTCTGCTCAAATTCGGGATTGGTTCAGATTGAATCATGGCGAATTATTACGGGGATTATCAACACAACTTGAAGCTGAACTGACCGAAACGGAACACAAAAAAACTGAAATTTTAGATGTTTTGAAAGCCATCGGCTACTATCTCCATTTGCCTTTCAAAGATTGCAAGGAAAAATAATGTTAACCAGGCCGCCTCCTGCATAGAAGATGTTCAAATTAGATTTAATCACTGAGTTAGTGATTGCTGCTCATGATCCGTCGAATGTTGTACTGGCAATTCATCGTCATTTACTCCGGCAGAAACGACCTGTGACAAAGAAACGCTCACCAAATGAAGGCGAAGCACTTACCACAACACAATCCTATGAATGTACAAAACAAAGAATCGACCAATTTCCCCTAATGCGAGTAAAGTACACTTTTCTCACATTTTCTTTCTCTTTCTCACAATCCAAACATATCCAAAAGAATCCCATATAAAAGAATGATACTCAAAAAGAGTTCTGTTTAAAGTAGGATTAACGGCCAAGAACCAATTTAACTTCTTTTATACCTCGACTAGCTAATACTTGGCCCATTAAAGTTTTCACGAAATATTTGGTTAGATTAGAATCAAGCTGACAACTGTTCTTCAGCAGATATGGATTAACTAGAACTGAAACACGAAGATAGTATATTCCGACATATTTCTAGCTCTTTAAAGATAGTCTAAAATGGCAGATTTTCTAACCTGAGAAACACAAAGCTGACTGTTCCCTTGGCCATAATGAGCACTTTTGTGTAGTAAATGAACTGGAACAGCTTGCTGCACACAAGATACTGTTAGCTTTTCCTACTGAAAGAAACATTTTTTTCATGACAGAAATATGACTTGCTTGAAAGGAGAAATAAAATTGTTTCAAGAAAGAGGACCTGAGAATAGTAGTCATTCCAATTTTGAAATTGAGGTGGAGGCATCTGTGCTTGTGATGGCTGTTTTAGTTCATCTTGACTTATCCATGATTGCTGCTGGTGCTGTTCTTGTTGTGGATGTGTTAACTGCTCCTGTAGCTGCTGCTGTGCAAAATCATGGTGTGGTTGAGGAAAATGTGATTGTTCTTGCTGCTGCTGATATTGTTGTAGCTGTAAAAATTGGTATTGGTGAAGCTGGATCAGATATTGTTGCTGCTGCTGATAATAGTGCCACATCTGCGCATAATATTCTTGAGCATTGTGAAATTGATTATAAGGTACGGTATCTGGCATTGGAGACTGATTAGATGAGGTATGCATCTGGGAGATGGGTGGAGATTGAGATGAAGAGGAAGAGTTCTGCTGATGTGAATTTTGCAGGGACCATATATGGGAACCTGGATGATAACTATTGGACGCTGGTTGATAATAGCCCTCAGTCTGGCTAGCATGCTGGGACTCCGATATCTGTTGCCAGCCTTGAGCTGGTTCATGAGGTAAAGCCTGATCCCAAGTCATATTGGATCCTTTTGAAGTTTGCATTTTCTGCAACAGTGGACGATCCTTCCACCGTTGTCGACGACTTTGACTGTTGACTGCATCAAGCTGTCGATGCCTTTGAGCTTTGTTGTCTCGCCGACAGTTGATCTGCTTCCAGCTTTCCCTATTAGCATCATTTGAAGGACAGATTCTTTCCAAATGGCCCATTTGCTGGGACACTTTCAGATTTGGTGCTGCCTCTTTAAGGGAAATACTTTCATGATCACCCATGTGTAAAGTACCACATATCTGTGAATTCTCATTTTGTGAAGTCATGCCTATCAAACTTGCTCTTTCACTCTCATCCACTGGATGTGCATTTGATGAGGGAACCCCGTCAGGGAACTGAGATTTAGTGATGGTTGGCTCCAAGAGGCGATTTGCATCAACTTCGGAAACAATTGATAGAGATTCAATTGGTGGTGGTTCCAGATCATCAGGAAGCTGACCTTGTTGTCTTTGCTGTTGGATAGGGGGGTTGGACTCTCCAGGGCACTTAGCAGCTGGGGAAATGGTGCAAACTGCTTGGACCAAATCATGAACTTTCTTATAAGATTCATGCAAACCTAGTTTACAACTATCTTCTTGCCCATATGCTTGCCCTTTTGTGCCATTTTGATCTTCCAGTTGTGGCTGGTAAGTTCGTACTTCAGGAGGCTCAATATGTGGGGCCACCTGATTAGTCTCTCCAAGAGCATGGTCTTGATGGACATGATGAGGCTGGGCAACGCCATTCTCCTTACTCTTACTCCTTTCAACTGTCAAGCTATCTGAAGAGACCCACTCCTTATGATTACGCCGTAATAAGTTAGGAAAGAGATTTAAGTGGCGGGTCCAGGCCTTGTTAAGATCATCAATAGTTCCAAAATGATCGACAAACTACAAAAGTATTTTTATTATGAGATTTAACGTGATAGACATTTTTTTCTACGACCTCTTTTCATGTAATTTTGAAATCTAAATAGAATACCTCCAAATATGTCCTTGAAATATCCTCTCGATCCTTGCTGCTCAAACTCACGGCTGAATCCAGTGCTTGTGATATGATAGAGTCTACTAAGTCAATTTTTCTTGAGCCTCCATGCATCAGTTCGAAACGCATCAATTCCTAAACAAGAAACATTAAAGAGATGCAATCGCAATTATTTTGGAGACAAAACACTTTCCACACAACCTTCAACTGTATTACTCCAGAGGGTTAAAGAACCTCACTTGTGGCAGCTAGGTCAAAGCTTAAAATGCACATGAATCACTGTCTAAACTTCAGATGACCAGCCTTGAAGTAAAAGGTTCAAATAAATAATAATGGCAATTCTTCTTTCATGCTTATTATTGAAGTTTTCCTTATTAATCCACCAGTTAAAGCCTATATAATAGGCAAGCCAAAAGAAATTAAAAATCCTTGCAGCTATAAGCAAAACACCTACAAAGTCGGCACAAAAAATTTCTGCCTTTTTCAGTACCTCATTCATGCCTATATGATCCTTCTCTTACTAAATTCAGGATTGATACTAACGTGCATGCAACATGCAATCTTTCTACATCAGAAAAGCCAAATCTCAATAGACATTTTTATATCTTATAAAATAATAACTACAACTCCATTTTCTTTAGGTGGCAATGTATAAGCAAGTGATGTGAATGTTAAATTTCAGTTCATGTTTTGTTTAAATTATTATTTGCTTATTAACAGACTTCACCTGCATCTCATTATGTCCATAACAATGAGTGAGATAAATAATTGGGCTTCAACATGTTCACACGTATGAAACAATTGCAGATATGTTTATTTGAGGGTTTGCTAAAGACAACGTTTGTATGTTAAGAGGATGTTGGAAGTTTGACTACATCTACGGTCATTGAGCTCTAGAGTCACAGAGTACGCAACTGAATTATTATTGCTGTTGTCTTAAATCATTCTTAGTCATGTACTCCTATCAATTCCAACGGTTCTTTATGGTAATCAAAACAACTTAGGAACAATCTCGCAATTTCAAAAATAAAAGGTGACATTTCTTTTCAGGAGGGTGAAATCATTTAGTAAACCCTTACTGACCTATATTCACAATTAAGCAATAATTCTTACTCAATCGAATTAAAAATTAAGTAGCATACTAATGCAAATTATGTCAAAGCCTTGCGTTTCGTTCACCAAATCTGGCACTGCCACTGAAAAAATATATTATTATTGTCACATGAAAAACTAAAAAACACCCACAGCACCTGTAATCAACTTCATTAAATCGTTCAACTTTCCCCAAATTTTATCCTTGCACACCTCTTCAAACCCAACTAGTGCAGCATACACACTACTGTGTGCATAACTTCATATAGCAATAATCTTTGTAGTGGTATACACAAATAAAAGGCAGAAATAACTAGCTTATCGCCACTTCCAAAGGCATTTTATAATCATGTAGAGTTTCCATCTCAATTTTATCCTCTATTGAAGGTTGTGGCATGGTAACTTGACAGAGTATGCCTGAATGAATTTGTGTTAATGATTAAAAGTGAAAACTGCCAATGATAGCATAAATTTCAGCAGTTGGTGATGAATCAATGACACAAGATAGGACATAGATCCAGAGACCAACTTAGATCTCAAGTAAAACATGACTGTCTCCTGAATCTTCAGACAGCCAAATTGAGAAAACATACGATCTCAGCAAAAATAAAAACAATCTAATACATTTCAATGAAGTTCTTCCAATAAAAAACAAAACTAACTGCTGCTCGTATGAGGTGTATAAGTATTAATATATAATACCAAACACAAGCCATCCAATCCAAATTTAAGTAGGCTTTACAAAAGTAAAGATTAGGACAGTTTCAAATGGCAAGAAAACGAGGATACCAAATGTACCTTTAGAAGTAGTTTGCAATGAGGAAAACATTTTAACCCTTCAATCAAAATATCTCTGGCTTCATCGGGATCTCCTGTCAACTGCATAAAATTATCCATGTGAGATAGCAGCTAAGGTTTCTGTCTACACAAACGGCTTTCATGCTGAACTCAGATAACATTTGAAGAGACTGTTATATCTATCAATCATTCCACCTAAGAATATAAGCCAGTTAAAGAATAATAGTGCCATTTAGATGATATAGATGAAAATGTCATCACGTGCTAAAACTAAATGAACGTTGTTAAAGTAAATATTTAGTTGTTCAATTTCCTAACAACCCAAGCTTTTGGGACATATATTTAGACCATTTAAAATTTGCATGGTATCAGAGCTAAATGTCTGGGTTTGAATTTGTTATTGATATATGCCCAGAGAAATTTTAATTTACCTCATTGTGTCCAATTGACTATTTGCACTGTGTTTTTTTGCATGCTAAGCATTAAAAATCTGCTAGCATGTGATAGGGAGTGTAGAAGTAAATATTTAGTTGTTTTCTTTCCTAAGAGCTCGAACTTTTTAGTACAAGTGATTAGCCCATCTAAAATTTACAAATGCAATTTAAAGTGCTAAAAAGTTTTTACCCACAAAAATCTACTCATAACTAGCCATAATATGATCTCAAAAACTAAGATGTTGATAGCGCAAAAGATCAGAATCAATCTGTATTTTCTGATATACACTAAGGTTGACTAAGTCAACCTTAGTGACAACACCATTAAAAGCATACAACTACAAAATATGCATCCAAAGCAACAAGGAAAGCTTAGTCATGATAAATAGGATGTTATCACCAAGTAGTTCTCATAGCAGTTTATGAATCTATGATACTATGGATACAGTCACTGAAAGCGCAATTCCAAATGAAAACTAGAACAATATATCATAGACTCTTAGATCACGATACTCTTTTCAGTAAATAAGAAGATACGAGGATTACCATGTATGTAAAACAACAAAAGTCCACATAAAGTTTGGAAGCAGTAACTATGTCACATTGCCCATTTGAAATTTTCACTGCTTCTTTGTAGACATCGGTAGCCGCTTCATTGTTGCCCTAATCATACAACAGCAAACCCAGGACAAATTTAAAAGTAATGATAAAGCATATTGTCATGCAACAAAAAAGCCAGGATAAATTGTAAAGTAATGATAAAAAATATAAAGAACGAAAATTACCAAGCGCTTTTCCATGTTTGCCCTTCTTTTGATATTCTCCAGAAAAGTAGGATCCATATCAGAATTATAACAGTGATATGCAGCACGAGCACCACTATCATCTCCCCGTAGTTCTTTAATTCTTGCACAGAAAAGATTGATCTCCAGTACATCCTATCCAAAGCACGGATTTGAGAGTAACAAATTTCAGTAAATACTGAATACTAGATATAAATGAAGAGTTTTCATTGAACAACTCCGTGGTGTAGGGTTGTCACACAGGATTCTTTAATTTTTTGGTAGTGCTCTGAACAATTTTTTTTTCCGAAGCGGAGTTCTCAACAATTATTATCTTTGTAAGGAACTGTTACAACCATTCACTAATGTAAAACTGGTCTAGTACTATTACAGAAGGGGTAAATTATTGGTAAGACTCGAGGAGTTGCCTCCTGAGACACTTCAGAAAGTGATTATCTGTTACATACTTTTTTTATTGAATGGTACCTTCAGAAAGACATTGGTTGCTCGGACAAGAGCATAGTCAGCCATCTCTCTTCCTCCCTTGAGTTCCATATATTCAACATAACGGATCCAAAACTCCGGATAATTCGCACAAGGAATCAAACATCTTTCATGAAGCTTTACAGTCTGTCAATAATACCATAAGACAGTTGCTTCAGAAATTCATGCTGCAAAAATAGAAGCATCACTGAGACATTTGAGTTGTAAATTTAATGTCAATCCTGAAATGAGAATAATTATGTATATACACACCCAATCAAAGTCTTCCTGTGCCAGAACAAAGTTAAGATATTCATGCCAATTATCTAGTTGATTGTCATCAAGAGGTTTAACATGAAAATAAGGCCTTCGAATACGATTTTCAAAACAAATGATAACTGCATGGATTTGACTTGCTTTCTGGTAGAGAAACTGCCCAGCGCAAAGATACTTCTTCAATGTGTCCCGAGACAAAGGAGCAACCATTGGGCTTATAAGGTCATCAATCACACGTGAGAGTTCTTGACTGTCAGGAGGATTAATGACCTCGGAGATGCTAAAATCTTCAGTATTCAAGCCCTCTTCTGCTGGACTTTCTTCCGCACAGATCCCCTCTTCATTCAAAGTGGCAACAAGTTTCTCAAAACTGAAAATTACAGTAAAAAATAAACCAGAAGCTTCACTGACTAATTTCTAACTGTCACTAATGCAGACATCAACATAAATGACTTATAACCATCACATAGAATAATTAATTCTCGAATGAAATTATTCATTGAAAATTTGAATATGAATGATATTTTATGTGAAATCCAATATCAAAAAAATAACCAGGAAAAACAGAAAAAAAGGGCGTCCAACATCATGCCAGCCATATTCTTATACTAAATTCCAATAATAGCCTACAAACAACAATAATTGCTTTGAAATATAAAAGCATGTTTCCTACAGTTTGCTACTAACTCTTATGAAATCATGTTTGTGACATAAAACAGAAAAGTTATTATCTGACGATACTAAGATGAAAAAAAATTTACACATTGAAATTGAGTATGCTTGGTCTATCGACAAAAATAAAGGAAAAATTATATGAAAGCAAACTCATGGAATCAACCGTTAGAAATCGAGCAAATGATTTTATCTCACAAATACAACTTAGAAATAGAGAGTACCTGCCATAATAGCTATCTAATTTCTTAGTAGGAAATCGCAAAACTCTAATGTAAATATAAGCAAGACGATTCCACTGCTTTTGAGAGTATTCAAGACGAAGATATTTATCCCATAATAGATGGCAAAGATAGTCCTTTCCAATGAATGTTAACCCACGTTCAAACAGCCTGTAAAAGAACACTCAGATTAGACTTTCAGGCCAGTCAGATGCCACCAAATAGTGTCAATAGCATCTGAAAGATAATTATACTACCATGTACACTAGAATAAAGAACGCTGGTTCACAATTTCAGAAGTTGAAGCCTACAGCACATATGAAGGATGACATGCAATATCAATAGTAATAAAGTCTAGAGAACAACATAATCATTAACCATAGCAAGCCATACGGGATCAGATGCTCAATGGTGTAATAATGTGTAGAGAAGAACATTATCATTAACCATAGTAAGCCATATGGGATCAGATACCCAATAGTAATCAAAGCTTAAGCAGAGAATAGCCAATGTAACTGCCATCCTAACTAAATTTGCAGTATATGACCCTGAATCATTCACGATCACTCCCCAGTTCAAGCAATTTCTCCCCAAATCAAAGCAAAACAATTTTTTTTTCTTTACTAAACAAATACATTATGAAGACAATTATCAATTCAAGGTCAATCACACATCACAATCACAAACTTGCTGTCTAATAATCAAGAAATTAATCTAGACAGTATAGACACTTCAAGTTCAACCAATGCCGAAAAACCAAAAACACTTGCCGACGAATATCATCCGGGTCCTCGTACACAAGCGTCGCAAAACCACAGTAACAATCCCAGAGGTGCACCGAGTAGGGAGCGGACTCGACCCCTCTCTCGTATACCGCCACCGCCGCATCAACGGAGACCAGCCGGGCCTTGTGCTCGGCGTACCGCTTCCAGTAGCCATAACACAGGGGGAAGGCCGGCAAGAAGGAGTCGTACACCTCCGATATGCGGGCGATGTCATCCTGCGGAGCGAGAAAAGCAGTAAGTTAGCGATTCAACGAAGCATCGCAAAGAAGACGGGCACAATTGAATTGATTGATTGGTTCCCACCGGGCATGACTGCTCGACTTGGGAGATGAGGGACGTCCATGAATCGAAGTCTTGACGTTCGTTGGCCGCCATGATTGGGAGCTCCGGGCGAGAAAGAGCTAGGGTTTCAGCATACGGCCTTCCTAACCTACACATTCAAACGTTTTATATAATCCGGGAAAGGTGAAAATTAGAATTGAGTTATTATTACGAGGTGCACGTCTAATTTGAATATTTTTTATATAATTAATTTTATAAGTTTTTTTATAAACTAATCATTACATGATTAAAGTATATAGGTTGAGTAATGATCGTGCCGATTACATAGCAAAGTAGGTAAACCATAATTAGTTACATAGTTGAGTAATTTTAATTAAAATCATAATTTTTAAATTAAGTCAATTAAAGATTGGTAAAAAATTTTATTTTATTTTTTCACGACTAGTTATTAAGATGCTTCAATTTGCAAAGTTAGCTCTTGTTTTTATAGAAAAAAGAATAAGATTTTCTTAAACATGAAACATGAACAAAGAAAAACGAATTATTTCAGTGACTTTTTAAGTATGAGAACTAATACTAATAGGGGAGTAAATAAGCCGAGCTTAATCGAGCTAAATTATTTTTGAATTCGAGATATTTTTGGCATCGTGTGAGTGCTCGATGAATCTTTAATTTATTATAGTTCGAGCAGCTCTTTTAAAATTTATCGTTTTTGGAATTAATTTGTATTTGGCTCGCTTTATTTTTAAGTCGAGCAACTCATTTGTAAGCTTGATTATAAAATAAAAAACATCTCATTTAGAAAATATAGTTATTTTTATATTATATGTAAATAAATATAATTATTTATAATTAAACTTATTAGTATATATATATATATAAACTATTTTATCCGAACGTAAAATAATTAGCTTATATATGATCATAATTTTTTTCCAATATAATATAAATTTAATGTGACTTTAATTGTATCAAGGAGTTGAGTAGAACCAAATATTTTTTTAAACATAATATTAATAAATATGAATTATAACTTAATCAAGTCAAATATAAAAAGTTTACTTATGTACACCCCCAATAGTAACTTTTAACCTGCTTTACTTCGTAGCTCACTTTTTTCACAGATGAACTTCTATTTTGTCGGCCTGATCTAACCCCTTTTTTAGACTTTTAAATTTTACCGAAAATTCATCATCTTTGGAGTTTTTTATTTTTTTTCCTGCGCGCAACCTTCGGAGACTTTACATGTTTCCCGTCTTTTAGTCTTTGGCGACATTCAATATGAGCGGCATATAAATTAGATTAGATTAAAGTCTAAACCATGTGGAGGTGGAGGCCATATTTGTTCATCAGTGAACTCTGGTCCGTTTATATAGGACAACAATTGCCTAGATTTTACACGTTGAGATTAGTATTAACATATACTCTATCTAGAGATTGAATTTCTTATTGACCACTAAAAAAGGTAGGACATTTTTCTGTCCTTAGGCAAAAAAATAGAGTACGCCCACATCACCCATCACAATATTCTAGAATTCACTACCATGGAAAATGTCAAACCTGCTCATAAATCAAGATTGAACGAATGCAAAGGATTTTTTTTTCCCACGGAATAAATAATGTGGACACCATCCACCACTGCATAATAGACACACACACACACACCCCCATGTCTCAATGTAGATGCCCCCCCTCTTCCATATCCCAATCAATCAATCTCTACATACACTATACAACACGTTATATTATGTTGTCATCAAATTGTCAAAACATGCTCATGTGACCTTGTCTCCTCATCTTCATCTCCTTCCCACATTCAATGGTGCCTCAACATGCCCACCTCCGGACATGACCAACCGCCGGCGATAGGCCATGCATGCCTCCCTCGCCGGCAAGCGCAGGCCAAAGTCGACCGTCTGCCGCCCGTGCCACCGATGTTCCATGCTGCCGTTCAACCTCTCCAAGAACCCCGGCTGCAGCTCCTCGCAATAGAGAAAAAAGCCGGCCACACTCCCCTCCTCCTGCCCTTCCCAGCAATCATCCTCCGGCTTCTCCGCCGCCTCAGCCGAGCTCGGAAAATATTCAGAGTAGTACCCACTTTTGGTTGACCTTGTTCCCGCCATGGATGTGATGCAGTCGGCCAGGCCATCCACCAGCTGCTCCGGCGCCTGGCCTTGCCCGTCCAATAACCACGCCCTTGCCATCCCCCGTAGCACCACCGCCTTCATGGAAGCTCGAACATCGTCTTCCTCCATTATCTCCGAGCTCACCTCGAGCGTCACCTCGTCGGAAAAGCGGTGGGTGACGAAGTAGTTGGTGTAATTCGATGGACTGAGGCGAAGAGTGACCCGGCCGATGGGGCGACGGGGGTGGAGCTTGTTGGCGAAGAGGAGGCGCTCGACGAAGGCGGAGGAGCGGAGGACGATGCGCTCCGCCTCATCGTCGGACTGGAAGAGGAGGTGGAAGCGGCGGCCGGCGGCGGTGGTGTTGACTTGGTTGAGGATGACGACGTCGAAGCCCTTGGAGGCCTCCATGTTGGCCCATGAGGAGATGACGGCGAGGATGACAACCAAGACCACACGGATTGATATGGTTCGTGCAGTGATGGAATCGGTGGTGGCGGCGGCAGCGGAGGTGGTGGCGGGGCTGAGAAGGGGGAGGTGGAGGGGGTCCATATGAGCTGACTGATTGTTTATGGGAGATGAGATGCCGAAGGCAAAGTATGAAGTATGTATGAACACTAGGCCTAATTATTGGTGGGTCCACCACATGGTAGAGGCCCTACACATCACTAATTTATTAGTTGTATTAATTAATTAATTAATTAACATTTATAACGATAAATAATTTAATATAAATAAAAATAGAATTCCTAATTATGCTTATTCACTTAATTTGTAAAATAGAGACCACCTACCATAACTGCTCTTTGGGACCGTTGCTAAAAATTTTAAGGAGGCCAGACTTAGAAACGCCCTCAGGTATGTACTCAATAATGGCAAGGCATATTTTTACACGAATTTATATCATAGTGTAATGTAACTTGACCATTTTCATACTTGCTCTCATAATATTATTGATAAAATGTTTTTTGCAAGAATTTTTAATATGTTAGAAAAATTTTGTAACACATGTCGCATTCTATAATTAGTTAAAACATTATTTATATTTTTCTTAAATGAAAATATGCATGAAAAAATCCCTTAAACCTTATCCAAATGAAACTACATTATTCAAAAGATAGCTACCACTTACTACTAACTAAAATTATTTTTTACTATATTTGCCCTAACACTATGGTCGTAATATACAACGGTTCTAGCATCATGCCCCATTAATTTAGGAAATATACAAGTCCACTTGAACTTTTATCATTATATATCCATATCTGTCACACAATTAAATAAAGATAATAATCAACTTAAAGATTGGCTTATAATTTTTTTTCCTCTCTTTTTTTCTAAAATTAGAGGCTGAAGGTTTGGTACAATTGTTGGGTAGAGTATTTATATTGCATCTAAGGTGGAAACTTTTAATGTCAATTATAAAAAAAATAATATAATAAAATTAGTAATATTATCCTGTATACCTTACATTATACGGATAAAACTAGTATAAACTTTAAGTAATTATTTTTCTTATATCCACGACTTTTAGATCATATGAATAAGTAAGATTTATTTTTTTTCAAAAACAGTTGAGAACCCTCTAGGACTTCTTGAACCGCTGCTGCTGCTGCAAAAACAAGTTGCTATTTAAGTTAAAACCACGTAAGGTCCTAATCGCCTACACTAATGGCATTTATAAAAATTTGGCTAATTGCTTCTATAATCCCTCTTTGGCCTTGTCCCCAACATTATTGCCTTGGATTTCCATAGTTGATTGAGTTTGTGGACCATATTTTTTCTTCACAAGATTTGGAAAATAGAGACCTAAAAAACTGAATGTGATTGATATCTACCCTATTTGCAACTTTTTGCCATAAAAGATGTTGTCAGTCAATAAAACCCATCCCTTTGATTTGGATGTCCACTGCGAGCTACTCGCCTACTCCACAATTACTTGTCTTGAATTATATAATAGCCCACGCCACATACATCAGAGCCAATGTCTTGGAAAACAGGAAATTCGCAAAATACATATGCAACTAATGAAAAATTTAAAAAAAATGAATCGGTTAATTACAAAACATCTTTGGCCATATACCCAATAATTTTCATGGATTACTTTGCAAATCATTCACATTGTATCAATGCTGCAATAAATTAATCACCCATTAACAGATGACTGACAAAAGCAAAAAGGAAGGAATGGATGGAGATAACAATACAAATAATTAAATACTAACATACACGTTTTTGTTTTTTGAATCAATAAGTTATCAGATAGATCTGTACAAAAGGAGATAACACCACTATGGATTTACAGACTCCTTCCCTCTTTCCCAAATAATTTCAGGGTTCAAAACATTGCCAAAATAATTCCCCAGGGTCACAAAAACGACCATTAAGGGAGACCCATTAAACCTGACAGTAATTATAAACACTTAGATTTGTAACCTCGGGACCCAACATTGACTCCAGAAACTAGAAGACCAGAGGAGACACCAAGCCGGCAAATATTGCAACCAACCGGCATGCGATACAAGAACTCTTTCATTTGTACACTTCCATCTTATTCCCTCCCTATGCCTTGGTACATATCTACAGAATATTGAGTGCCCGACTCCAAACTATAAAATGCTTTTGTTGCACTTTTGCTTCAAAACCAATGACCCGCGACGATTTACGAGTTTACCTCCAATACGTTATATTCCAGCATCCAAAATCAACTTTCCTTTCAAAAAGTTAGCTTCCTCTACATTGACTCTGGTTGGACATTTATTTTTATCCCATTATCAGAAGAACTGTCTTTTACTGAACTTTCAGAGAAGTCTTCTGAACTTTGAAAGCTTTCTGGTTTCAGAACACTAGCATTCAGATCATTGGAGGACAACGGTTCAGAAATTATCTGCAAAAACAAAACCAACATGTCATTATTGCTTCAACAAGCAGACTGGCAACTTCGAAGGTACAAATGGAGTGTATGGAAGATTCATAATAGTTACCACTATCATTCAGAAGAAAGACAATTCGCCTAAGATTTCAGCCTTAGAATGTCCATGACATCTAAAAAAAAATCCTCATGCACATTATCTAGACAAAATTGATCTACATTTTCAAGTTCAAACATTAAAATATATTCACTTCAGTACAGAGTTGCTTCCGCAAGTGTTAAGAGTGGGATTCGAGTCTCAATGATGGAGTTTTGGCAGCTGCAATTCATCACAGTGGTAAATCACCTCATTGTTGAACTATCCTTGCAGCCTATGAAAAGATTTATATAAGGTCTATATAAATCTCCGCTCATATCATATCCCATTTCACACTGTTTAATTAATACCATAACCCACTGGCCCCTTGGATGAAAACCCGACTTTGAGCAACATTGATGCAGATATTTCAAATAGCTAAACAATATAAAGAAAAAAAATAATCAGATAAGAAAAGAGGAATCGCAGGCAAAATTTGAAGAGTAAGAAGAAATCGGAAACACCAAATTTTGTCAGCAATGTACCCAAAATTCAAAGCCCTAAGAAAAACTCACAATAATGACAAAGGACAAACCAACTCATATGGGTTCTGATGGAGGACAATAATTAGAAAATTCATATTAGTTTGGTTTAGTTTCATTTTAGTAAGTTTCACTTAATTTAGACCTTATTACTAGAAGTGGCTTATTTTGAACTTTCTTAGTATTATGAGTTTTTTTGTAGTTGTTTACTTATTCAATACATCTCTTGAGTCTATAAATATATGTCATCGACCCTGAGAAAACTTAAATTGTGATGATATTAAATAAAAAATGAGCAAATGAGTTTTAGACAATATGATTCTAAAGCTTGACGTGTTGGTGAGAAGCTGCTTCTCTTTTTTCCGTTCAATTTTGTCCAGTAAAAACCAACACCTCCAACAACCTTTTTCCTCCCACTGTTCCACATCAGGCTCTCTCGAATTAAAATTATTTACAAAACATTACAAATGATCTCTTAAAATGAAAAAATGATATAATACCCTAAAACTACTTCACTTGGCAAAACTTTGATCAATATGCTTCATAAAGAAACACCATTGATCCATAAGTGTACCTATTCCACCGCTACTAAATTTTTTCTTAATAAGCAATCCCCAACTCAAGATTGTTCTAACTATGTTCATTACCTGGTCACCAGTTCCCACTCCATCATAATGAAAAAGAATAGGGCGACACCTCTTGTCTTCATTCATCAAACTAGAATTCTGGAAATGTGTGACTAGTGCCGTCTTGCCCTGAATTCTGGCATACGCAAGGGAAGCAACCTTCTCACTGTTAAATTTCTCCCACTTTTTTCCATTGAAAGCCTACAGATGTTTAAAATCCATTGTCAACCTTCCAAAATGCACATAAGTTTCTCACTAGCCACTTTGTAAGGGTTAAAAATGACAGCAAAAGAAAGTTACTTAAAAAAGAAACATAACTTGAATATAAAGCCCACCAAAAAAGAAAGACTAAAATGTCCAAAAAAAAAACCTGATAAAAAGGAATTATATGCGAAGGAGATATCATGTTTATAAACGCATATCCAACATTGCATTTATTCTGCATAGAAAAAAGATTATTAATCAAAATTTGTATCAGACTATAAAAGGGAACTTCCTAAACAATTGAAGGACAATAAAACCTTGAAATCTATTGGCAGATATAGAAAATCGAAAGTCCCCCTGTGATTTTCATCAATGGCGGCAAGTAGCATCTTTGAGGTATACCTGTCATGCATAGAAATAAAAACTGCATATTAAAACAATAATCTCCATAACAACCGGTAAATTAACCCATAAAAGTTATACTCTGCTTTAAATGGTAGGGAATTGAAGGGGGCTGACAAGGATCACTAAGGTTCATCATATTAAGATGGTCAACTTATAACTTTCTTGGGAGAATAGTAAATCAATGTTTCATGGACTAGCTTTACTTAAATTACAGCCAAATATTAAATCTAGAGATATACGTATTTGAAAAGATAAAAGTTCATTACTTGTTAGGAATATTTTTTATCATTAAGGTTGTCCGCTTATCTTCACCATTAGCAATTTTATCAATGTCAAGCTGGAACAGCTTCTTGCTATCAATTTGGCTTCCATGGTTTTCAACCCTTCGATTTCGATAACGATCAGAAAATCCATCACTGCTTCCTGCGAGCATCCCTAAATAAGGACCAGCCCCACCAAGAAACACATGATTTGGTCTTGGGGATGAAATCAATCTGAAATTTGGAGATGAACTTTCAGACAAAGTTCCAGAAAATGGAATTCCATGATTTGTGGTTGCTCGACCACCCATATTTGCCATGAAGCTGCTTTCCACCCGATTCAAACTTGGGCTTCCAAATCCATGAGTAGCTGAGTTAACAAAAGATGTATCTGGAGACTCCGGATAAAAATCATATTGTCTCTCCAAAGGCACTGCAAATGGTGCAGGGGCTGATCCAACATGGAGATGGCGAGGTAAAGAACCATGTACACTGGAGTAAGAGAAGCCATGGCTCTGCCTTTGACCATTGGATGCAAAAGAAGGTCTTATAGATGGTTTCGTCCAGTTTGCATTGTTACCGTGATCAGAGTACAAAGTAGGACTACCCCACAGAAATTGTGATCCTGTTAGAGTATTAAAACCGGAAGTGCTTGAATCTGAGAGACCAAATGAAGACCCTGCTCCAGAGGTTGGGCTCATGCTTAGTTTCATGCCATTCATGGGGCCTGGAAAAGAATGAGACTGCTGAAACAAATGTCCACGAGTTGAAGTAACCACCTGTTCACCATGCCCTTGATCTTTTCCAATAGGAGCAATTGTAGCAGAGTTTGACACCACAGGAGAAAGAATAGATGCTAATCCAGACATTTGATTGTTCGACATAGGACCAATGGGAGTTAGTGATGGTGAGCGACTGAACCCAGCCAATGGGGTATTGTCAGTTGGACTGCTGAGTTGTGCCCAATGTCCTAATAGATGTGAATTAAGCATTAATTAAAATGACAAACAATACACCAACAAGAAGCTGAAGACACCATTGGTATCAATTATACCAGGTGGAGAGGTGGTTACTGGAGAGCCAACATGATGCAGAAAGCTTCGTGTTTCATCTTGATCCAGCTCTTGACTCAACTGGTTTATCAGGCTGCTATGTCAAAATGAAAAAAAAATGAGCTACTTTCTCCACATAAAAAGTTATGCCAGAGTAATCAGAGAATCATCTGGTTCCTCAATAAAAAACAAGCAATTCCAAAAGCAAGCCCAACAGAGAAGAAGCAAAGAACATACCCTAATACATCAATCAAAATATTTGCATTGCATCAATAGTCTTATTCCACCATCCACTAAGGTCTAAAGGGAAAACTATGTACAAATATCATTATATTTCACATGCGCGGCAACATAACAAGCAAAAGAAGCAGCAAAAAATAAATACTAACTTTCTCCTTGCGCCTCCTGGTCTACTAGGCTCAAGCTTTATACGCTTGCCAGCTATATCACTTCTGTTAAGTGACCTCAAAGCTGCTTCTGCTGCTCTCACATCGTAAAACTCAATAAACTTATGGTGCCTCTTGTGAGGTGTCTCCCTGATCTGCATCAGAGTATAGAAAATAAAAAAATGGCAAAATCAAATAGATGCAAGAATTAGATGATCAAAGATCCCAGATGATAAAAAAACAGAAAACAGAAACAGTAATGTTACCTCTTTCACTTCTCCATATGCTCCAAATATTTGCAAAAGATCATCATTCGAAACTGATGGATCCAAATTAAAAACTACAAGAGTTCCTTGATTAATATCTTTATCAGATGGATTCTCCTGAACAAACCATAAAATGAAATAAATAAGTTAAACAAGTTAGCCATCTAGTGCATGGAAATTGGGAATAAGATGAACTTTCCCAAACCTTGGGGATAGAAAAATGAATGTCAAGTTTCCTTCTTCGCAATGGTTTATTCTGTAATGCGCGCATTGCAGTACGAGCATCTCGAATATCATAGTAGGATATCATCACAAATCCCCTGTGCTTGCATGCAGTATAAAGAGTTCGGATAGCACCATATTGCTACAATAGCAAAAATCTCATCATGATTAGCAACTATATTCAAAACTAAAAAGCGCATAACTAAAAAATACGGTGATATTGCCTGCTGTTCCCTAGTGTTAGGCGCAAGAAACGATTCCAGATTTCAAAGGTAACTCAAACGAAGCCTGAGGGTACAACTATTTTTCAGGACTGTGCTAATTGCCTAGACAATATCTTTAAATAGACAAAAGCATCATCATCTTCTTCCACCTAATCCGAAATAAGTGGGACGGGAGACATGGTCCAAGATCCATACTTTGACGGTTGGATGTCTTTCAAAAGACCAATCCTCCTCCATTAACTAGGTTAAAAAAAAATCCTCCATTAACTAGACATAATAACAAAGAAAATGGAATTGAGAGCCAATATATGGCTTGCAGCCTTCTTTTATAGACATCTGTGCTGCCGTTGCAAAAAACAAAGGCATAAATATTGCTCAATCATGTCTTCAATCAAAATCACTACTAGATAACTTGCAGGTCCATTGCAACTATAGTTCCAAATAAAACAAAAAATAAAAATAAAAATGTCAACCAAACAACTTGAATTGAAAAATGAATTAAATCATTGTAAAACCAACAGCTGGTTCAAAAAGAATTGGCATCCATACCTCAAAGAGAGATCGCAGTTCTAAATCATCAACATTACTGTTAATATTCCTCACAAACAGTGTCCTTGAAGGATGTTCCCCATATGGATGTTCACCAGCAATGGTTCCAACACCATTTGTAAGACCATAATGACCAGCTCCATTGACAGAGTAACTGTCATTGGCACTCAAGTTTGCCATGGCAACTGTCAACTTCTCCTGTGGATCATAATCCATTTCCATGCCACCACCACTGTTAAAAATATCATATTCTTCCAGGTCCTCCACTTGTGTAGGCAGCTCACTCAAATCAAAATCATCCATCACACCAGCCAAGAGCTCGTTTTCATCATCAGGAAGCAAGTTTCCAATTCCACAGCTAATACCATTTTCTTCTCCAGAGTCTTCCCCTTCAGCATTTGCTTCTCTGAGCTTTGAAGAGTTATCCTCATCAAACTTAACACCAGAATCTGTAAAGTTCACTGCAAATAAAATAAGGTCAAATATCAATCAACAAGTGAACCTTTTTTTTTGTAAGTAAGCAAATTGTTTCAATAATGAAACAAGCATATTTTCATTGACTTATTTCACATACGATGCACATGTGGCAAAATGGGCAAAGAACTTGAAAAGAGGGTAGCATCACTGGATCCATTAAATTCACCAGAAGCAGAAGGAAACCTCCCTGAACCATTTCCCACCTTCTCAGAATTCTTTGCAATCTGGAGATAAAAAGGATCTATATGCAAGCACAAAGTAAAGCTGGTTAGCACGAAACATTTGAGATGATAATAACAGTTAGTTGTTCATTAGACAATGAAAAAGCTACCTCGAGATGGATGCTGTAATTTTGGCTCCATGATGTCCTATTTACCAAATGCAGAAAAGATAACGCAAACTTTGATCAATCAGGCTTGATAATCAACAGCTTGATAGGTTGATCAGGTTAAGCAGAGACCAATATTTGAAAATCTAAGAAGTAGACAGTATAAATACATGAAAATCTGAGAATTAATTATTAACAATAAAGAATTAATTTCAAAACTGCATAAACAAATAGATAGCCAGAATCAATTCACAATCATTTATCCCTTCATAAATACAAATCACTTTGAAAAGTCCACTACCTTTGTAGGTACAGCAACCATTAACATTGTTATATAAAGGACTTAAATTTCACATGGAGCCACAAATATACCATTCTTTCCCTAATTCCATCAATTATGACTACGATATGCAATATTGGCCAGAAGTCAGCTATGCCTATGGTACGCCATATTAGCCAGATGTCAGTTTCAGTAGACTGCTGAAGCGATATCCACCGGTTAAATGGGTTTTGGGAATATCACTGATTTCAGTAAAATTGACGCTGAAAATCTGAAATACCAGGCAAGACATGAAGATAGAAAAGAAACAAGGGAAATAATCACCATTTCAGAAAAAGACAAGTGTTACTTTAACAATAACTAACATAATAAAATAAAATAAAAAACAAACTGGTCTTTTCATAAATAAGAGGAGAATTGGTCCCTTTTGTATAGCTGGGAGTTGTTTGTAAGTGTGAGCATCATCACGATCTGTTCGCCGGTAAGAGCGGGACGATGCACATTGGCAAGATTGGCATTGCCGGGACTGTTTGCCATTGCCGTCGTCTCCTGCTCATCATTGTCATTCTTATCGCACATCTGCTTATCGTAACCAGTGCAGGGATCCTGTCCACTTTGGTGTACACAAGTGAAGGTCCACCTCTAAAACCCAAGTCATGCCTGTAGTATATTTCTCATCTTATTTACCTCCATTAGCCCACATTGGTAGCCAGCCCATTTTCTTTTTTAGCTACTTGTTTTAGTAGATTGTCACCTTGATTTTTTGCGATCCCATCAAATTTACCTTGTCTAACTTAATTGTTTGATTTTTTTAAGTGTACTATACTTAACATTTAATGTTGTTTAGTGGATTAGTGGATTTTTTTTATAAGGGTTATTAATAAGTTCATGCTATTTCCCAGGGTGTTTTTTTGATAAATCCTACGGATTTCTAACACCATTAGTTACTCTATCACATCCATCACACATCAATCTAATACTAATTTCCGCCTCTCTCCTATAAGATATTGATTCCTACCACATCTTAATATCGTTCACCATTTGCCTATCATAGCTCACAGTCGCCTCTCACTCATGGTAAAAATCAGTTTGTGAATTGGCCGATTTGAGCTGATTCCATCGGTCCAATTCAATGACTCCCTTCTAATCCGATTCAATGTCAGATTCTAATTTTTGCAACTATGATCCCACTTCAACCCCAAAAGCACCTCCAATGACATATGACAATAGAGACAGCACCATCATATGCCCATGTCCGCTTCACTGAGGAGACAATTAAAGTTTCTCCTCATAAAGTATAAAATCTTTAATGAAACTATCTCTAGAGTCCACCTTTCATCCAAAGCACTCTTCAAAGCCATGGTGTTGATTGACCGCAACGATGATGGGGATGCAATGTGGGAGCGGTTAGGATAGGCCAATATGGCTTGGAGATTGTTGAGAAGGGGATGAAGGAAGCACCAAAGTATCACAAGCAATCTGATTTCTTTTTCTCCTTCCATGCAACAATTTTTATTTTTTAGGTCTAGTAGCCGCCCACTGTCCTACCCTAGACAAGTCAAATTTAGGTTTCTAACCACAATTAACGATCTCTTTCTTTTCCAAAGGATGGCAGAACTGGAAAACAAAATTACATTAATTGGACTGTCAAATTTAATCGTCAATAAGTAAGTAAGGGCGTTAAAAATCCCTAGAATTTATCAAAATTCCCTGGAAAATATCACTCGCCTCATTAATACCTTATCAATATCATTTGATTTATATTAATCAAGTAAGCTAACAACAATATTAGTTTAATGTACATTGTTTTCCATAAACTATGTTGTTAACAACCATACTATTTGAATCGTAATAAGTTATTTGCGTAAAATATTTTCAAGCTTGTTCATAAAAATCTTAATTAATATATATTGTCTTTTTTTCAAGGAAAAACGTTTATTTTTCTTAATTGAGTAGGCTTGTATTCTGGTATTAATTGAGTAGGGACCTATTCTGGTCTTCATTCAAACTGATCATGTTTGCATGCTTATACTTTCAAAAGCTATGGAAAAATCATATAATCTTATAATAATTTATATACAAACATCAGAAATTTTTCAAAAAGCATTGGGCAACAGTACATCCCAAATACTAAATACTAAAAACCGATATTGCAAACCTTATGAATATTTCGATTTCGCCCCATTCATTGTATAATAGTCAATAAAAACATGCATTCTGCAGAATTCAGTGTAATAAGACGCAAGAAGACATACATTTTTCCATTGTAACACACTGCAGTAGCAAATTTGTCAGGATTAGATATTATCTTTTTTAACATAAACCACAGCCTTGAAAAAATTACAACCCTAATTTATTTGTGACCTTTTGAACACCAACGCCTTGTACTCAGCTTTGCTAATATGATCAATTACCCAATGGGTAAATGATCCACCTTGTACTGCTAACACAAGTTCTTTACCTTGCGTTTCTACACCCTTCAACTAATATCAAAATTTCAAACATAATCATAAGCAAACCTCAAAACTTGTTTACCAACAAGGATCTAGAACAAATAAATCAAGGAAAGGAATCATAAAAGTTAAAGTATTACAGTATTTAAAGGAACCAAAACCAAAATAATGCAAACTATAAATTCAACCTTCCGAAGCATGAGCATCTAAAACGATTTCTTGTTAGATATTTTTCCTATAAAACATAATAGAGGGGCGTTGAGGTGCACCCGGGGCAGAAAGAATTTTTTGCCCCGGGCTTTGACCTGGGCCATTCGATTACAAGGATGGCCTAGATAAATTTTTTTTTTTTTAAAGAAAACCGACGCCCTGCCACAGACACCCCTCCTCCCAG
>JAVDBV010002934.1:0-16412 GCA_032619315.1 Piper longum
CAGCCGGTAGCAGCGGGGGCGATGGCGACGGCGGCCTAGGGTACAGTAGGTGGGGGGGATGAGATATGAGGTGATTTAATCCTAATCGTTAGATTCAGACCAAACAGCCATAATAGTATAACGGGGGGCTAGACTGAAACAACCTATCTATGCCCACGGCTCTTCTCATATTAGTCTATATTTTCTATAAAAAATGGTATCCTTGTGAAAGTACGAACTTAGTGTAAGTTTAAATTGGGCAACAGTGAGAAAGAGATTTATTGATTGGTATTGCGACGTTGATGCATTAGGCCGCTACTATAATAAGGTCCCCTTTACTTGTTCAAGGAGTTCAAAAGGGTGATTGTTGAAGTGTGGGTGTGTATGACCGGCGGAAAACAAAATGCAGAGGTGGGGAAGCATGGCAAGTAGCAATATAAACTGACCCATTCGATCACATTCTAGCGCTGAGGATCGTTTTAACTAAAAAATCGTTTCTGAGCTATAGCTCCGACTAAGCAACCCCTCCACCCCCGCCCCCCCCACCCACCCTTTTTTTCATAAAAGCAACAAAATAAAGACGTGCATACGAGTTTCGTTGAAGGAGCTCTACCCCTCGTCGGTTAGCACCACTATCGACACTTACTATCCTTTTACCCTTGTTGATATAACAGGCATGTTATTTTTCTCTTACTGGAAAAAAATAGCGTGTTTTTTTTTATTTTATATAAAGAGATGATTTTACTTTTTGTTGGATAATAAAATTATAAACAAATGTAAAAATAGTTTTTTTTAAAAGATAAATGGTTTTAAAAAAAAACTTAACTTGTACGGGATCTAACTTAACTATTTTTTATGGTATTTAAAAAGAATATATTTTGTTTTTTATTTTTAAAATTTGAGTGTTGATCTATATATTTTAAATCTGAATATTTTCGCCTTCAGATAAGATATATAGACAGTCGATGCCCATCTCGAGTTGCACGCCTGTGTAGTCTCTCCTCTACAATGTTAGCGGTATTATCACACACACAACGACGCAGAGAAGAAGAGAGAAGACAAAAAGAAACAAGCAGGGAAACACCCGTAATCATAGCAGGGAAGCAATGATGTCTTCAAAGTTGCAACGTCCGCAGCAGCTACTTCCCGTCTCGCACGTCATCTCTTCCCTCCCATGCATCAGCATATATAGATATCTCACTACTACTGTATATGCACTGCACAGACGTTTTCAGATTGTCAAGAATGTCTGCGCTCCTCCCCTAACACAATCTTTCTCACGGCCACCTCTTTAAAACCTGTCATTTCGCCTTCATTCTAGATTAGAAAAGTCATATACTCATGTTGTATCTCCCTGTACAAACTTCCCATGCCCATTCGGTGGCCTTGATCTCGGTCTTAGTAAATGATCTACAATCATGGCATTCGGCACACTGAACGTAGAACGCCTAACTTATTTCTCCATAGTGGGGGTGTTTTTTTTCCTTTGTCAAAGTTACTATTAGAGCAATTTACGAAGGGACATGTTGAGTTTTTTTGGACGTTGGATATGTGCATTTTGATTCTGAGACACGACTTCCGTGGCCATACCAATGAAATAATCATAGTATGACTTGTCCACAAAAATTTTGACTATAAACAAGCGTAAATACATAGATTATTTAAGTTATTTTTAAAATAATATATTTAAATAATTATATTTTTATCTCAATAAATGTTAGATCACATGAAACTAATTTTATCCCAAAAACTCTAAATTTTTTTATATTTAAAATTTTTGGAGGCTAGTAATATCGTGTTAGTTTTCTAACATTTTTCTATGAAAAAGAAGTTCTCTAATCTTAAGACTTGGATAACAAATGGGTTGAAAAAATATAATAGGGGAAATTCTCTCTTCACTTTTGACAAGGAAAAAAATTTGAAAATTATCGTATATTTATTTTAAAAAATCTCCAAGTATAAAAAAAAATCATTTTTCTAAGGCAAAAAATAATTTGAAGAAGATGTGAAGAAAAATGAATTTTTTCACTGTTTTTAAAGCATGAAATAAAGCCATTATTTTTCGTGAGTACTTCTATCTCAATTTGTATAAGTTATCAAAATCCAATTTATACCTTTCACAGATTTTTTTAGAAATCCAAATCTAACTAAATGATTTATATTTAGCGCGGAAAAAATAATCACATTTTTTTACAAACACTGTGAATGCCACATAAAAATGATTGAAAGTAGAAGTATGCATTATTATTTTGAAATTTTTCCAACAGACATTATTTAAATATTCCCCACTATTTAATCATAAAATTTTCATAAATTTTGCATGGCAGAAAGTGTCATGAAAAATGGTTTCTCAATTTTTTTCTTAGAAAAAGTATCAATATCATATATAAAATTAATTGCACCAAAATAAGAAATTAGGCAAGGATGTTGCGTCACCAGTTACATATAGTGAATAAATTTTAATTTTATATTAAAAAATTTCATAAATTAATTAGATAAATTATAATAATTTATATCTTATATATAAATTGTGAATGATTTTAAATATATATCCTATTTAAATAAACAAATAAATTATAACTATTTAATTTTTTATTATATTTTCCCCTAAGATAATTTGATAAACTTTTATTAATATTAAGTTAGAATTTAAATTCAGAGTTTGAACCCGTGCCCTTATACATTCTTGAAATACATTTTTATTACCTTTTGTTAAAAATTAAGTTTATATAGATTTAAACCCATAACCCTCCTTATGAAGTATTTTTATTGTATTTTTAATTTTTTTAATATTTTAATTAATTAATTCTTTTACTTATCACAAGCCAATAGGAAAGATATCATGCTATTTACGACTTATATAAGATAAATTTAAATTTTATACATAAAGTTTAATTAAAAAATAAGATCAATTTTAATAATTTAATATTTTATATATAGATTTAAATTAACTTTAAAGATATAACCTGTTTAAATAAAAAAGAAATTATAATTATTTGATTTTTTTATCATGTCTTTTTTTAAAATAATTAGAGAGACTATTAATTATAAAATTAAAAGTTGAAATTATTGGATTTGAACTAGTAAGTTTTTAAAGTAAATGATATTTTTATTATTTATTTAAAAAAACGTTGATCAGATTTGAATGTGTGGAAGTCCAGGAAATTTTTTTATTATATTTTTTAGATTATTTATTTTAATTAGCTGATTCTCTAACTAAGATTGAGTTTTATTCTTATTAATAATTAGAACCGGCGGGGGATACTTTCTGAGTATTATAGAGATCAAATTAGTCAAAGTACATTATATAAAAATATTGTAAAAAGGCACAACAAAAAATAATTAAAATAAATTGTGGAATTTTTTTGCTATACTTCCTCTACAGTATACTATTAAGTAGAATTTATTTTAAAAATAATTTATAAAATTTTAAATATGATGTATAAATTTATTATTTTTATTTTTTTATGCTAAGAACCATACACATTTTCCCCCTTCTGTCATTCATTTTTAATAAGTTTATATTACCTTATAAAAGGTGTCCTATTATGTATAATTTATGTTATAAATAATTTAATATTTTAATAAAAAATAGACATTATAATAATGTAATATTATATATATAAATTTTAATTGATTTTAATTGTAAAATAGATTTTGATCAGAGGATGAGATTAATTATAATAATTTAATTTATTGCCTTTTTATTATTACAGTATTTTTATCGATTAAATGTCTTATTTTTAATCCGAAGTTGCATTGAGTAGTTTCCTCGTAGGCAATAATAAGAATACATTTTAAATTTATTATATCGTGGAAAAAACGTTAACTTTTATAATTAGAGCAACCCACCACAGAATCGCGATAAACATGGCCGATCGAGGCTTGCGTTTGAGCAGGGAAGTCATGTCTCATGTCTTTTCATATATTTAATGCTGTAATCTAATCATGGATGTTATCTTCTCCTGTCACTCTTCGAAGTTCCTACCTACTTAAAAAAAACATATATAGCTCACAAAATTAACCTTGTCTTCTGCTATTAATATATTATATGCTCCCTATGTAGAACACCTCGAGCCTCTCTCTACTCTTCAACGCTGCTTCATCTTCCCCTTGAATGCATACTTAGACCTCCATCCAGGTCATTCCCACCTCCGCTCGGGTTTCCGGCGTCGTCGACCACATGGCTCCAGAGTATTGGCCGGCTCCGGTGCAATACGTGCAGCATATGGATGATCAATCTCTCATCCTCTACCCTTTCTACTACTCGCCATATCCGTACATACCTAATTGTTGCTATGAGCAATATTCTCCAGACTTACAACACACAAGCATGTCAATTTATCATAATAACATGTTTATCTGCTTGGGTTCTTCTCCAATGGAGGTGCAAGCTACAATGTCTTCATATTATGCAAGTCCTCCCCCAGGTCCCGGTAATTATAACTATCCTTTCTGCGCTCCACCGCAGCTGCCCTTTTTCCCGCAGGTCGCTTCAAGTATGGAAGGCATGCCAAGGGGGAAGGAGACTAAGAAGGTGGCTAGTGCTGGTCCCAAGTATAAAAAGAGGATGGAGCGGCTTAAATCCACTTGGGTGGCGACGGAGGAAGGTTGTAGCAGTGCAAGGAGATGTGTGCGCCTAAGTGGACCGGAATCGGTGCTAGTGAAGGAGGGGAAGACCACTGTCATGGTTAAAAACATACCCAACAAGTATACGTGAGTTGTATGCTTAATTTTTGTCTTTGATCTGATTATGTGTATCGTTGGTGTTTGATTTGATACATGTGACATGTTTAAGATCATTAATAATTCAAGTTTGTTTGTGTTGTGCTTGCAGTAGAGAGATGCTACTTAAATTTCTTGACCAGCACTGTGTAGAAGAAACCGGCAAAGCAAAATATGGCGTGGAGAATGAGAGCTTCATATCAGCATTCGATTTCGTCTATTTGCCTATTGATTTTATGTAATTGTGACATTTCTAAGTATTTGATATTTTTTCCTATGGCCATTGTGGTTACATATTGTTTATTGCTCCTATTTCGATATAATATATCATGTTCTAGTTTAGCCTTTTATGTTTTTTTAATGATTAGCACAAATTCTTATTACAACCGGGAAATAATTTATTTTTTGATGGCTGATGAGGTTTTTTGTTGCAGTACTGGGTGCAACCTTGGGTATGCATTCGTCAATTTCACGGACCCTCGGGCAGCACTGAGATTTTACGGGGCAGTCAACAACAGGAAGTGGGATATTCTGGGCTCCAAGAAGGTCTGTGAAATAACAATCGCTAGAATCCAGGTAAATTTGCATGGCTTGGTTGCAAATTAAGGTTGATACCCAGTTACTCGTGTTCTCTAATTAATGGTGATTTAATTTGAATTGATCTGGTTAGGGTAAGGAGGCTCTGGGGACCCATTTCAACAAGTCGGTTTTCCTTTGTGAATCAGATGAGTTCCTCCCCATAGTGTTCTCTCCATATCGTCGTGGAACGGGTGAATTTCAATCCAAGACAATTGGTAGGCGAGTGCCCAGAATTAGAGTGAGTCAAAGTGTAATTGAAGCTCCTAGTTAGCTTTTATGTATCAACTTGCTAGGCCTGCAGTTGATGAAGTCTTGCTTGACAACATATGAACTTCCTATTTTACATATGCTAGTAGAATGTCAACATGTTGTATAATGTTGTACCATGCATACGAGTTTCATAATCTGGAGTTGTGGGCCGAGTCTTACATGATAGTTTATAAAAAAGGGGTTGATATCAGTTTGATGGAGACCGTGGTGGGATTCGGTAGTTAATGTGAAAGACTTTATATGGAGTGCTCTTGGGCTGGCGATGGGAAATGTTGGGATCTGTCTGCCTATTTAGTGTGTAGGGCTAGGGTTCTCTATCCGTGAAATCACTCTTAGAGAAAGATTGTCAAGTGATAGTCACTGTTCTCACTTTGGCCCAGCTTTGCTGGGGAAGGTGATGGTTTTGCTCCTCGTGTTTCAACCTTTCTTTGGGTCACATTACCCCTATCTGTATAAATTATACAATGGTAGTCTGCGTGGTCGAACTGGGGACTTACAAATTTAAATGCGGTGATATTGCTGATAAACTCAACCGTGAAAGTCTGGCCTATCGAATGTGTAAAATATAGACATTAGATGCTTGTCTTATACGTTGTATTTTGTAAGTTTATACTAATTTGTGTCATGCACGACAGTTTACTCTTTGTAGTTTGAACTAAATGATCATACCTGCAAGTAGGGAATTATGCTAAGCATTTTTTTTGACATGTCAACACCCTTGAGCCGATGAGCAACATGGAAATTAGTATGATAACCAACCGTGGTTAGCCCATCGAAGGAAAAAAATTGAAGTGGTGAATTTCTTTTTTCATTGGCAAAGAGGTGCCGGGAAATATCGACATTTTTTAAAGCAGATCTTGTCATTTTTAGTCGTATGCTGATTTCAGGGGCTAGGCTTGTTTCATCACGTATTCTCATTAGGTGCTTCGACTACACTTCGACTCACAAGAAGTGTTCGAAGTTGCCTGTGTTTTTTTAGTGTAGCAATTGTGTTCATTTTAGCTAGCAACTGCAAGTTGGTTTGATTAAACCACGGTTGTATAAATCGGCCGGTTTCGAGCGATTTAAATTTGACTGGTTGTTTATCGATCCAATTTCGAGGTCGAATTGGTCGGCCCCGAATCGGGTTGAAAAGGAACCGATTCAACTCAATTCTGGACAATTTAAATCTAAATTAGAATCGGGCGAAATTATTTCGTTTTTGTTAAATTATCAAAATATTTTTATAATTATATTTATAAAATTATTTTGTCAAGGGTAAAATAGTAATTTTATTTTAAATGACCAAAATGCTTTAAGTATGATATTTATTAAATTAATGTATTAAGGGTAAAATTATAATTTATATTTAAAAACATAAATCGAAATCGAGCGAAATTGATTTTGCCCGATTCTACCCTCTGCTGCCGCGCTTCCGCCTCCGACCGAGCTTCCTCGACTTTTCGCCGTCCTCCCCTCCGATTGGTGGCCGGCCAACAGCCCCGCGGACAAGATATCGAATCCGCCCTGCGTCACAATTTCGCCCGATTTTCCCCGCCACCGCGATTCCACCACCCGCTACAACGCTTCCGCCTCCGACCGTGCTTCGTCGACTCGTCTATGACCTTGCCTTCGACTGGTGGTCGGTGAGTAGACTTGAATCTTGCCGTCGCCGACGGTTTGCACCGAGTTTGTAAATGGAATTTAAAGTTAGAATTTTTTTTTTAATTGATGTGCAAATTGATATTTTTTTGAGTTGATTAATGTATAATTGGATACTAATTGGATGGTAATTGGATGCAATTTTTTTTTCAGCCGTGCAATGTATAAATTTTTTTGATTCCTGTTGTATGCTAATTGATGTTTAATTGGATATTAAGTGATGCTTAATTAGTTGCTAATTGTATAGAAATTGATGTGCAAATTGCTAATTGTATGCAAATTAATGTGCAATTTTTTATTTCAGCCGTGTAAGGTGCAAAATATTTTGATTTCAACTTATTAATGGTTAATTGTATACTAATTGATATTTAATTGGATGTTAAGTGATATTTAATTAGATGCCGATTTCTGATCGATTAAAAAAACTGATTCTTAGTCGATTCAGACCGATTTCGATTCTTTTGAAAACCGATTCCGATTTTTTTGAAAACCGATTCCGATTCATGTAACCATGGATTAAACAACGACAACATATGAGGCCTGTGGATAAAAAAGTCGATGAATTGTGGAAGCAGCAAGGGATATGTATGCTTGCGCCCAAAGGAGTGAGGGAGAGGTTATGATGTGGGTGGTACCACACATATGAAGATTTATCGAACTCCTCCGATTCTCACTGTTTGCCGATTCTAGTTGCGGATAGAAGGTAAGAGGGTTGACATTTTACTGATCATAAGATCCGAATGAAGGGCTGAGATTAGATGGATATCTGATTATAAAAATTCTGTTATTTTATTAGTAATCGTATTGATTTTTGTTGAAGAAAAATAAGAAAATTTTGAATTCATATGTAGGATGAGGATTGTCGTCACGTGACGACAGATATCTGACTATTAAAATCTATTATTGGTAATAATATGGATCTCGGTTGAAGAAATAATCAAAGAGAATAATAAGTTAACGATGATTTAAAAAGAGTAATCAACGCAAAATATTTGATATTAAAATACAAGTGAGTGAAACGTAAACTATCTCCCTTTCAAAATTCAGATGTCTGAAACGATTTTATAAAATTAATAAAGACAAAATTTAAAAAAAATTTCGAACAATTAGTAATGAATTTTTTTTAAAGAAATAATAGACGAGAAGAAAAAAAAGTGATTTGTAAGAAGAATAATTATTGCAAATATTTGATGTTAAAATATTAATTTGATCAGTTTAAAATAACATGCACCATCTCAAAGTTTTCAGAATTAAGATGTCTAAAATGTGCTTATATATTAAAACTATGATAAGGATAAATTTTTTAAAAAAAAACCTAATGAATTAAACATAATAAAATTCTTTGAATGGGATTGTGCGAGATTTGAACCTCCGACCCTTCCCACCCAACGTAGGTACCATACCACCCGTCCAAACAGCCAAGTTGCGCTTTACGATCGTACAAATTTTATTTATTTGCTTAATATTTTGCTGATCATCTTACCTCGAAATTGCGGATTTGCCACTTCTCGTTATGCTTGGTCATCTTCCATGGCTATGGCCGCCACTGCCGCTCTCCTCCACCTCCCCCTTCCCCTCCGACCTCTCCCCTCCCTGCGCTTCCTTCGCATCTCCGCCAGACCACTCCACCTCTCCCGTCATGTCTCTTGCTGCTCCATCCCCGTTGTCGCGATTGAAGCAGAGCCGACGGCGGGAAAAGGCGCCGCCTTTACGCCGCAGGCGAGCATCCCTGAGCTGAGTATTAAGGAGAAGAAGGAGCTGGCTTCCTACGCGCATAGCCTTGGGAAGAAGCTCAAGACCCAGCAGGTGGGTAAATCCGGTGTCACACCCAACGTCGCGGCTTCCTTTGTGGAGACGCTTGAGGCCAACGAGCTACTCAAGGTTGTGTAGCAGTTCATGTCTAGCTTTTTTTGGATACCTCTTTTCTTGGAGTTTATTGATTATGGTTACACATGCTTTATTCTTTGTGGGAGATGGCGAAGTTGTGTGTTGTGGAAATGGTAAATTTTAGTTCGCAGCTGCTCTAGTTTCGGCGTTGCTAGGTTATTTAAGCAGTGATTTTTTTTATTTTATATTCTTAGTGTTTCAAGCAGTGGCCATTTTTCTATATGTTTATATTGCCTGTTGGTTTGCCGTCTTATCCTTATTTTGGCTGTCTATATAATTATGTTAGGGAAGTGGAAATGCTGCTTCGTACCAATTTTGGTTAATTCTGTGGTAGTCATGACTTTGAGTGGTGTAATATTTACATTACAATTCATGTTTAAAGTTGTTTCTTTTTGTTCATGTTGTTCCATCTAGAGAATCGGATGTATCCTTTGGTTTGTAGACCAATAAGGAATAGATTTTGAAGCGTTTGATCTTGATATGACATTCAGATTTTTTGCTGTTAGTATTGATGGACTTGCTGTTGTGCTTGACAAGGTATTTCAACTGTCATGTTAAAATCTTACCAAGAGCCAAAAATTTTGGTATGTACCCGAAATGATAGATTTGGGTCTCTGGGGTTCCAGGAGTTTGAATTGCTGACCTTATTCTCTTACAAAGGAATTATCACATGAATAACTATGTTGATTATATAGCGATGTTCACCATGTTTATCCAAATTTTCTTGTGTTATTAGATTGTAAAATGCTACTTGTAGTTCTACTTGAAGAAATGCATACAGGTTTTATGGTTATGTTTTGATGGGCAGCTCAAAGTGCACAATAGTTGCCCCGGAGAGCTCCCGGATGTGGTGAGACAATTGGAGGTGGCGACTGGATCTGTAGCTGTTGGTCTGATCGGTCGCTCTGTGATATTGTATAGGCCAAGCATAGCCAAGATGAAAGATGCAGAGAGAAAAAAGCTGTTTGTACAAAAAGTTAAGAAAGAACCTGCGTTGAGTTCTTTTGAGCCCGTGAGTGTTTGTCTTACTTCTGCAGTTTTTTTTTAACCTTTTATAATGTGGGAATTCTGTTTGAACCTTTTATTTTACCAAATTAGTTTTTAATGTGGGATGTCAAATGCATGTCTGCAAATAGTGGGAGACGTTTTTGAAAAAATCATAATTAACCTATATTTATTGAGAACAATCTATAACATATTGCCAAAAACTGCAGAAGGAGCAAGCACGGAGATTAGCAGGTCGAGGTCGCCGTGGAAGCAGTCGTGCCAACTCTTCCAGTGTAAATTAAATAGTCGATTTCAAGATCAACGGTTAGCACATGTATAAAGAGTATGCTGTTACGGCAATGCACAGCATCATGGCTAAGCTTACGCTCAACTGGTTTTTTGTACATTGACATCTAAGTGCAAGTGCAAGTATTGTGAAAGCATTTGTAATTTGCGCTGCAAGTGAAGGAATGAGTTAGCTTTTTATGTTATTTAATATACTGAGCAAGTGTAGGTCTTTGATTCTTGTCATTTTTTACCCAATTTTGTAGTTTTTTATGAAGCCATTCATTTCTTTAATGTTCAATTTCCAGTTATGTGTGGTTATGATACCTCAAGCTACTTTAACAGCTTCGAGTGGCGAATTTTGCAGTTTGTTAAGTAGCGTCTTTAAGGTCACTGTGTGCCAAGATTTTTTTTTGTCAACGACTTTCTGAACTTTGCCTATTTCAATAGCTCATTTTGTCGGTGGATGGTTGAATGCAAGAACAGTTTCAGTAGTAAAAATTGCCCTTGTTGTCGGTGGCATTTTTAAATTCCTCGCAGATGGGATTATATTCTTCATTTCTCCGAATTGCTTCTTGTACTGAGTGTGTTAAAAGAAATCTCGATTTCTTAAGTCTACAAGTAATTGATCAGTCTCGCTGCAATGATATTTACACCGAGGGAAGGTAACTTTAATGCTGTCTGGAAAACATTTTCTGTCATCTACTTCGATTGTCACCGTTAACATGGCTAAGACATGGAATGGATTTAGCTAATGAGCTTTGTTTCTTTGTTTTTCAGGCATACACTCTTGAGTTGCTTCATTTCACCCAAAGCCTGCCATTGTTACTTCTCAGTGTGCATCTAAGAACAAGTTTTTTTTTTCTCGTAGAATGAATGATAAAACAAACCATACTTTATTCACACTAGAGGCTATTCTGAAAATTGCAGGAATTTAAAGAAGTATGTCTATATATGAAGTGTTGTAAAGGGGAATGAGAGATGGATCGTGTCGTAGAATCTCCCCAGCTGCTGCTGCTTCTAGAACCCAGATCAACAGTTCCACAACTGAAGCTGCAACTTGTAAGAACACCTTAATCTTCACCATTGACATGTCCACAAAAGGAATAGCTGCTGCTCCAATTCTTCTTCGTCCCCAAGTCTCCCAATCTCCGCATCCTTCTTGGGTATCCTTTAAATTGCTCATTCCTTGGCTCTTGGAAATCCCAAGGGTCAGAGTTATTGTCTCCCTCATGTTCTTAATTTGCCACTCCCCATAATTTCAGTTCTTCTCAATCTTGAGTAGTTGCATAAATTCAAGACTGCCCGATAATTGAGTTATCTTCACAACTGGACCTTTGTGTCTCTCGGGGCCATTGTTCAATGGTTGGTCACAGTCGTCTAGACGTTTACACTGTACGCAAAATATTTATTTATGTCAGGGAAGGAGGACCATTGTTCAGACAGCTGGAAAATGATGGTGCATTCGCGGAGGCTGATCAATTTAGTATATATAATATGTATATGTAGATATATATAGATGTAGATGGTGTATATGCCTCCGGTCATGAATGAATGAGCCAATTTGCCGTTTGGGTTAGTCTGCTATATTGATATTTAGAGGTCACACAATGATTGTGGAGTGCTGGCGTTGTCTTGAATTATCGAGTTACAAGTCGGCGTGACGGGACTCATCTCATGGCAAAGTTGTAGTTTACATAACTTTGGTAATGGTAAGGTGTTTTTAGGGATGCTAATTGAGCGAACCAATTTGTGATTACTTGGCGTTCGATTCGATTTAATTTAAAATTTGATATTTAAATATTTAAGTTTGAATTTGAACTTACGAGTCGAGTTTGAGTAAAATAGTATTTGTTCAACTTGATTCGATTGGGTTATAACTCAAATTCGACTCAAAGTTGATTTGTAGTTTAATTTGAATTCGACTTGATAATATAATTTAATAATATATATAATATTATTTGTCTATTTAAAATATTTTAAAATTATAAATAAATATTATTATTGACTACATACTAAAAGAGGGTGATGGCGAGGGAGTTTTGCTTTTTATTTTTTATTTTTATTAAATTTGGGTCATCCTTATAATCTAATAATCAAAATTAAAGTTTGAGATAGAAATATTATCTACCTCCGGCGAAGATAATAAATATATATATATATATATATATTAATAAATTTAATTCTAACTAGTTATATTTATTTATATTAAATAAAATAACAAAGTATCATCAATATAAGGGTAGTTCAGTTAGAGAGCATCATCTAAAAGATATATGGGTCAATTGTTCAATTCAAGCTCACCGCATTATCAGCATTTGTACAAGAACTTGACAAAATTAAACACTTTAACGTGCATTCGAGCACGGGCCAATCTCGAACGACATAAAAAATGTTCGAGTCAATTTCGAACATATATGTTCAAAATTTGTTTAATTTAGAGTCGAGCTCGAACACAGGCTGAGCTCGGCTCGATCGTTCGTTTATCATCCCTAGGTGTTTTGGCTTGAACTTCACGAGTAGAGTTGCCGCTAGGCTGATGGTGGGATTTTCAGATGAGACAAAGCAAAGACACTTCTTTTCTTAATATAATTTTTGAGGGTGTTTGGTAACTTTGGCTAATTATTTATTTTTGAATTTTAATATAATGGACTGGTTGTCTGCACAATAGGTTTTCATTAACTATAAAGGGAAGAGGGGTGAGAAAACCTTGTAATTGTGAAATAAGGGTCATTTTCCAAGGGTTATCAATTGATCCATCTTCTTGTATTGTGTCAATCAGTCAGGCAGCCAAGTTGTTTGGTGAGGGTTGTAAAGCCTTTTTAGCTAACTTAATTGAGTCTAAGTCTAAACCCAAATAGTTGTCCATGATTCTTGTGATAGCAGAGTTTCCCGATGTATTCCTATATGAACTTCTAGGGTTACCTCCTAAGCGGGCAGTGAAGTTTGTCATTGACCTAGCACCTTGAGTAATACCGATTTTTAAAACACCATACCGCATAGCTCCATCATAAGAGTTAAAGAGTCAACTAAAGAGTTGTTGCAGGCACGTTTCATCCGGCCAAGCACTTCACCTTGGGGAGCCTCTGTACTTTTTGTGAAGAAGATGGATGGATCTCTTCGACTGTGTATAAATTAGTACCCCTTACCAAAGATTGATGTCCTATTTGACTAGTTAAAAATAACTGGAGTATTTCTAAGATAGATTTGCGATTTGGATATCACCAACTGTGATTAAAGGAGTCAGACATACCAAAAACGGCTTTCTGACCTTGGTATGGGCATTATGAGTTCCTGGTTATGCCTTTTAGTCTAACAAACACACCAACAATCTTTATGTCGCTCATGAGCACGGTATTCCACTCATAATTAGACAAGTTTATTATCATATTTGTGGACGACATTCTAGTCTATTCAAATACTGAGGAGGAGCATGTGAAGCACTTGTCCATTACTCTTTAAGTTCTGAGGGAGAATCAACTGTTCACTAAGCTCTCAAAGTGTGGCTTCTAGTTGAAGGAGGTAAACGTCCTCGGTCATATTATCTCAAAGGTCGGAGTTGCAGTGGAACCATTGAAAGTGAAAGCGGTCACTAATTGGCCACAACTCAAGTCTGCCACCGACATCAAAAATTTTTTTGGTTTATCAGGCTATTACAGAAAATTCATTAAAAACTTTTCCTTGGTAGCATCACTAATGACCAAGCTCACAAGGAAGGGAGTTAAGTTTGAATGAAGTAGTAAGTGTGATGAGAGTTTCTAATCTCTGAATAAGAGTCTAACCACTGCATCAGTCTTGACCCTACCAGATGGTATGAACGATTCGTAGTCTTCAGTGATGTGTCTCTATTACGTTTAGGATGCATCCTTATGCAAGGAGGCAAAATGGTGGCTTATATCTCTCGTCAATTGAATATTCATGAACAAAATTATACAACCTATATCTTAGAACTGGCAATAGTTATTTTTGCCTTGAAGATTTGGAGACACTACTTATATGGAGTTCAGTTTGAAGTTTCACCAACCACAAGAGTTTTTTAAGTATATCTTCACCTATAATGACTTTAACCTTCGATAGAGGCGGTGGATAAAATATTTGAAGGACTACGACTTCCAAATCTTATACCACCCGGGGAAGGCGAACGTTGTAGCAGACATGTTGAGTCAAAAGGGTAAGGTGGATAAGGGTTAGCAGCTAGCTAGACTTTGGCCTATGTCGACAGAAGTGGTGGCTGTCAATCATGTGGAGCAATTAACAGGGTTATTGGCAAATCTTGTCATTTCGAATGACTTGATTGATTGTGTTAAGCTAGCATAAATGGATGATGAGGAGTTGAATAGAATGATGGAAAGAACTTCTGATATCATAATTGATTCCAATAGTGTGATCAGATATAGAGGAAGGTTGTGTGTATCGAAGGATGATGCACTGAGGTGGAATATCCTGGAGGAGGTTCATCACTCAAAGTTCTCAATACACCTTGGAGTTACTAAAATCTATTAGGATTTAAAGCCAACATACTGGTGGATTGGAATGAAGAAGGATGTTAAGGATTTTGTAGCTAAGTTTCAGACTTGCCAACTGATTAAAGCCCAACATCAACTACTTGGTGGACTACTACAACCTTTAGAAATACATACCTGGAAATGAGAGTGTGTTACTTTTGATTTTATCGTAAAACTCACAAGGACTCAGAAGAAGCATAATTCCATATGGGTGGTTGTGGATCAACTAATTAAGATAGCTCACTTCATCCCCACTAAATCAACGAAGACGGCGAAATACTTAGCAAGTTTGTATGTCGATAACATCATGAAGTTGTATGGGATTCCCAAGGAGATAATCTTTGATCGAGATCCCATATTCACCTCTCATTTCTGGGAAGCTTTCCAAAAAGTCATGGGGACCTAAATCAAGTTAACTACAATATATCATCCTCAAACTGATGGTTAGAGTGAGAGGATTATTCAAACTTTAGAAGATTTGTTGAGAGCTTCTTACATCCTTAACTGGGGAGGAGACTGGAAGGAATACATAGCATGGGCAGAATTCACCTACAATAACTCTTACCAAACTAGTATAAGGATGACACCATTTAAAGCCTTATATGATAGGCCTTGCAAGTTTCCATCATGTTGGTTGGAGTCTACTAAAGCAGTTATAATCGGGCCTAAGATGGTGAGAGAAGCAAATGAAAAGGTCAAACTCATTTAACAAAGGCTTAAAGCAGCTCAAGATCGACAGAAGAGTTATGCTAATACTCGAATGAGAGACATAGAGTTTCAAGTTGGGGAGCTTGTGTCCTTAAAGACATCTCCTATGAAGGGGGTGATCAGATTTAGAACATCAGGGAAGTTGAAGCCAATATTCATATGCATATTCCGTATCGTAAATCGACTTGGAACTTGTGCATATAGATTAGCATTGCCACAAGCCTAGTTAGGGTGCACAATATTTTCCATGTGTCAATACCAGAGAAATATTTAAAAGATGAAAAACATATAATTACCAATTTTGAAGACTTAGACCAACAATTAAATTTAACCTATAAGGAAAGGCCAATTCATATCTTGGTAAGAGAAATAAAGACACCCAGAAATAATAAAATTCCCTTGGTAAAAGTATGTGGAAGAATCAGGGGTCAGAGGAAGCTACATGGGAAAATGAACATGAAATATCAAAGAAATACCCTAGCTTATTTGTGGAATAATGTTCTTGTAATTATACTTATACCGAGGGCGGTGGTGGGGGGCCATAGCGGCTTGGACCGGGCGAAGTCGTCGAAGGGGGCGGCTGTAACACCCCAAATCCGGTTCACCCTCGTGAACCAAACCGGCATGTTACAGGCCCCGGTTAGGTCGGCTAACCCGAACCCAACGCGTGCGGATCTAATCTCGGCGTCTTAAGATGAAGATATGATTCGTCACGTATGGATGAATGCATAAACCTAAACATGATACTACATGGTTGACATACAACTAATTTTCACAACAATACAATTGGAATCAAAATCAGTAAAAATTCTAAAACAAAACGGACAGGATTTCCCCTAAAAATGT
>JAVDBV010002935.1:0-20406 GCA_032619315.1 Piper longum
TATATATGGTTGTTGTTTTAGTTGCCATATGTTCTTATAACTTATTATGAATGAATCATATAATATGATCGATATAATTTGTATGTAGAAAATTTAATCACAATCATTGATTGATTGGTGATGCTTTACATTGACTTCAAGAGCTACTTGTTTAATTATCAATTTGATTGAGTTGTCCTGTGGTAAAGGACATTCCCCTTCTGAAGGTCTGGCCTTTGAAGCCCTGCTAACTACCAATGGATGTGTGGATGTATCAGTCATTGTTTGTCTTGAAAAAAAAAGTTTGTTGAATCAAGATTCAGATGTTGATTTGAATTTTGAGAAAAAAAATGTTGCTTTGCATAGATTCAAAAATATCATTGAAGCCTTATTATGCTTTTGTAATGTGGTAAGATATTGGCATTAGATGAGAGAATTATTAGAGCCCAACATTTGGCATCTATAGGTAAAATGTCCGGCACAAATGAAGTGTGTCAACTCGAAGCCTCCATCTATGAAGAGCTTTGGTTGTAATTTTAGTAAGTAGCGTGAGACGTGTGTGGTGTGCATGGGGGCGTGAACATTGTAAAAAATTGGAAATGAAGAAACAAACAAAAGAAAACATGATAAGCCCTCTAAATCTAAAAAGGACAAACTCCATGCATGCATATGTGTTAGAGGATATTAATTATCTATTTTATGTGATTTTCTTTTTCGTTATTTCTAGTAACGACAAGGTTCACGTATAAAGGAATAGATTTAAATCATTTTTTTAAAAGTAATTAATCGAAATAAATGATGTATAATTTTTTCACTAATAAACTGAATTTTATTCTAATAAATATTAGATATTAGACTAATTTTTAAGGTTCTTATATTAAAAATTAATGTAGATGATTTTGAATCTTGCTGGGGAATTGGCTTCAAATTGAGTGAAGTACACTACTTCATGTACAAATAAACTCGTATTTCCTCTGTGTATTGTATCTAGTCGAGTCGGGTACAAGTTTTTCTGGAGAGGCAACAGCTTAGATGTCAAGAATGATGATTAATATGAAATATATATACAATTTGATGCAAAGAAATGACAACCTAATATCTATACTATCACAACAGATAGCTCATGTTAATCTTTATAATTCAGAGTCACGGTTGTAAAAGTGTTGATTTTTCGTCACTTGCTATTGTCGATGTAATGCTGTTGATTAGAGTAAATCACATGGTCATATAATTAGTTAAAAGCTACAAAAGAGTATAAGAAAGACGTTTAACAATAACAAGTATGCAGTTGGATAGGGAACATGGCTTGTTAACTAATGATTCCCTTTAATAATTTTGTTTTAAGGATAAGGTTAGTGTGGCACAAATGCCATCTTCTCGAGAAGCTAATGTGTCCAACTGATACCAGTAATGGCATGTTTCATCAAAGAGTGGAATTTTGATGGCAAGTTTTCGTCACTCTCTCTCTCTCAGAGTTTTGACTACCAAGTAACACTTGACAAAACTCCAAAGCCTTTTTTTAAGTAGGAAGGAGATTATATCAAAGTTCCGAAGAGCGAGGAGGTGGACGTTTGCATTTAACAGGAAAATAAAACAATTATTCTAATACCCACAATCAATCACTTAGCATAACACTAATGTAGAATCACTATAAAAAGTTTAGTTTTTTCTCCATGATTCAATAAAATTAAAATACATTAAGAAATCGGAGAAAAAAGTTGAGTGATAAAACATATGGTGATGAAAAGTTTCTCTACAGTTTTAGATACGGAAACAATTAAAAAAAACAATACATATCTATTAATAAATATAAACATAATATTAAAAAAATCAAATATTTTAAATAATCGTAGAGAAAGGGTAACGAAGTGTGGCAATATGTTAAATTTTTCTCCACGGTTTTTGAAGGCAAGAGAAAATTCTCTTTTTCGTAATAAATAAAAAAAAACACTTTCTTCCTTCAACATAGGAAGGATTTTGCATGCTAATTTTTTCTAACTCATATTATTTTGTGTTTTTGTGAATGTAGCTGTATAAATCAAACCTAAAAATATTGAATATGTAGTTTTTTTACCATTCTCACACAGTTGCATTAACCGTGCTAGCCAAAGAGCATAATTATTAAAAAAAAGTACAACTATTTGTTGAATAGTTTCGGTCATTATATATACACTTTAGTTTAGATAATAACCATCACCTATTCACCTTTTATATATTTATGTCTAACTGTTAAAAGGGGATACTGATTAGATCGGGCACTTTCGTGGTATTCATATGATTTAATTTTAACGATTCTATGATTTAACCTGTGGATTGTAGCGATTAATTCTAATTTGTAATCTCGTTTTGATTAGAAAAAAATTATCTTAATAAAAATAAATAATTTAGTATTATTTTTATTTATTCTTAGGCCAAATTAAATAAAATCAGTTTGCAATGAACAAACAAGGATAGTCTCTTGAAAGGACATGCGTCCACTTAGGATTTCGGAGGCCTCCTTGGCATGTATGTAGGTGGAACTACTCATTCATAACGGGATATATAATCACTTTGAGTTGATGATACTGTGCACGAGCGAGCCTGTTCTGTTGGACAAAGTGGACCATCAAGAAGAAGCACGCCTGCAACAATGGATGGATTCTTTTGTGGAGATGCCAACAATAAGAGGACTGCAGAAATGACTGGTCTCCTACCCAGCCTCAGCAAACCTAAATGGTCAACGCATTCTTAATGACATAATAATCTAACTTGTCCAGTGGCCACTGGTAGATTGAAAGCCCCACTTGCTTTTCTTTTCAACACCGATTAGTCTTCCACCTTTAAGCTGTTGCCATGTTATTTGCATGGAATTGCAATTACAACCTGCTACATATGAGTCCGCAATCTTAGGCATCGATAATTGGACTGTGTGCCCCAGTTCAACCAAGGTCATTGCATGGGTTCAAGTTAATATTAAGGAGCCAAGAGATTGGGCATTCAGAAAATAAAATGGTTAGTCATCTAAAAAATTCTCCCACACAGATGTATATCATATTTGTTTCAATTCTTTGTTTCTGATCCTTTAAGTGTTTGAAACGACATTGTTATAGGCATTAGGCATGTATCAATTTACCATCCATTTATATTAAACTAATTTGGCATATACAGCAATCAGCTAATCTGGAATGTCATGCAAACTATACAGGGAAGCAAGATTCAAATCAGACGACAACATTTGGGGAAGTATAGTCCAACAAGGAGAACTGGACACTCAATCCAATCTTATGATCCTCCATCACCAACTTCGCAGCAGTAACAAGCCAATGCCCAGGAAGATGATGGGGAACTCGGACTACCTCTGTAGTGTCTACAAACTTGAGAAGCTTCTGGGAATGAACAGGAACCGGGGGGCCATCTGGGTACACACATAAGTTTATTACAGGTTTTTGCTGCTTGGCTGCTACTGTAGCATCACCTCTTTGGAGGAGTGCTGTACTTGTATTAGTGAGGAATCTTGACTTGTGAGGGGCACCAGGTGCGTCTGCCCACTCGTCCTTTATGATGCTGCAGTTCGGAAGGAAAGTGAAGAGCAACCGGAGATGGAGAACTGATTTACCCACTTCCCTTTGGTGAAAAGCTGTACACCAGTTACAATGAAAACGTCATTTGCCTCACCAGAGTTCCATTCAGTATTGCACTCCACAGTAGCCGTGCAGACTCGAGAATGTTTTCTTAGCAAGTGGTCTCCGAGAACCTCATCTGAACCGCGCCACCAAGAAGGCAGTTTGGTGCTGGGAACCTTGGCAAGGGATTCAATCATGCTCGGGAGGCTGGATAAATGCTGAATATGTGCAGCCAATTGGTTGCACTTCTTGCCTTCCAAGTATAGCCGCATTCCAACTATTGGTTTATTATCGCTTGAGACCTAATAAATAACCAAAAAAAACTACGTAAGCTGCAGTGTGAAAGAATTTATACATGAGTAAGGAATAAAAATCCCGACAAAAATCATGCAGACGGGTTATTATGTCCCAAGCACTGAACACCTAAGGGATAAGAGCACAATCCCAAAATGAGACAAATGTATGTGAACCTGTGAAGCATTCACATGGAGCTTTGGACCCATGAACCGCAATGCAGTGCTGGAGGGCTTCCTTCTCTGTGGCCCAAGTGGCAGCTCATTAAACATGGGAGCCCGCTGCCAAGGAATTTGGAATTCTAGAAAGTGTTGGAGATCATCAGGAGGGGCCTTATCTGATACAAACACGAATACCAGAGGGGGAAAAAATTACAATTGCACGTACACAATCTTAATTATTTTAGACAAGGGCTTAAAGATTATATTCTGATTGCAGGAGCAAAATGAACTTGTTGACTATATTACCATACGAACACAATCTTAAACAATTGCTTAGTTTAGACAAGAGCTTAAATTAAACTCTGATTGCAGGAGCAAAAATAAAGTTGTTTAGCAGACTACTATAAACAACTGTAAAGAACACAAGTGTAGAAAGGTTAGAGTACATATAAAGAAGTTATAAGTTGATTGCATGGCTAAGATAACCGCTTCCAGGAATGCCAGTAAGAAGAGAAGTAATAGGCACAAACTTAAAACTTATAACATCAGGATTAGCTAGAACAGTCTGAAGCCAAATGCGATGATTTCGTGAAGATGGATTTCCTCCTCTTTTTGAAAAAACTATTTTGATACTTGTTTACAAAAGAAATTCAGAAAGATAAAATCTAATAAAGTAAAAACCAATATTTGAGAGATAAGCAGCATCTCTTAATGCCTACAATAAATAATAATAATATCTTAATTAGAAAACACTTGTCTAAAGAGTCTTCATCAACTTGCGTGAAAGCATAAAATAATAATCGCTCACAAAGTTGTCAGAGATGTAATTCATATTTCAAAGAGACTCAAATCAACTTGCAGAACTGGGAATAAATTTGTTTTTGATAAATGAATAACAACAAAAAAATGTGCTTGCCTCTTTCTCTGCAGAAAACTAGGCAATTGCATCTCATTTGCATTCAAGCTATCTAAAAATACCCCTGGAACCTGCATCAGAATAGCCTAATGGCATGGCTCTTACTCCAGGAAAATAGTGTCAATTTAGGATGTACGCACCTTGTGTTTTCCATCTCAAGCTCTCCTATGAAGAGGGGAAAGATTCTTTCCATCCGAAAATACATTATCTCCAAGATCCTACAAATGGCCTTTAAGTTCAGCAGGCGGAATAGATGAGGCAGGTCCTTTTCTAACGCAAATTAAATCCTGACCCCCAAATACCATTCCCACAATAATATGAGTCCCATAGGTCTTCCCAATAAACACTCCATTCCAGAATGAATAGACAACTACATATTCATTAAACAACTCTCATTAAAAGGCATCTGGAATCAAAAAGCAAACCAACAAGTAAGATCAAAGTAAAACATTCAAGTACCTGGATAGCAATGTCGGATTCCGATTATGTGGGACAGACTTTTTCTCTTCTTCTAGAAGGATAAAAGGGGAGGCAGTTAGATGAAAAGTGCAGAGAGAAATGAAGTAGCCATCTAAAGCAAGATGCTTAGTGGCTCCAGCATCTTCAAACCAGAGTCCGGAGAATTCAAAAATAGCATTAAAATATCCCGAAGGCACTTTTCCTTGTATTTATGATTTCTGATTCAGTAACTCTGACATCCATAAATTTGGAGAGAAAACTAGTTATTATATACCATGCAAATGAACATGTTATTGAATGCCACTGCATGAGTAAAACAATTTACTTTAAAATTTTTTTAAATTATTGTCAACAAGAGATTCATTTAATAGATGAATTTAACAACATTAAGAAGCTATAACAAAGCAGAGTATGCATCAATTGTGCGCATGTGCATATTACATGGTTAAACTATTTCTAAGGTACCAAATTTTGTGGCTTCTTACTGTTTTTTCAACTAACAATTCAGTCTTCTGCTGTATTGAAAGGTAGCAACATCTGTCGTCAAAACAAATCAAAGACATAAAGTTTCCTTAAACATAAAAAAAAGAAGGTAGCAACATCTGTCGTCAAAACAAATCAAAGACATAAAGTTTCCTTAAACATAAAAAAAAGATGCTCCTTCACGCAGGCTTAGGAATACTGATGAACTACATACTTTAGATTAGTCCGAGATTCTCCAAATAATGATATCTCTGAATAAAGACAAAAAACACCAATTTTGCCAAAGTAAACATTGGTGGTGTCTATTCTAATGCTTTACATAATTGCAGGAATTTCCTTCAGAATAAAGTTCTTCAAAGAAATAAATGCTTGAAGTCAATGGTATTATGTAATCACTTGTTTTATGGGAACTGTTTGTCTATATTAAAAAAGATGGAAAATTCCCAAGTCAAACATACCCTTACAGGATTTTGACTGCCATATAACATAATTTTAATTACTGCACAGAGAAAGAATGATTTAGTCAACTTTTCTAAACAGCCTCACTTGCTTCGGACATACACAAACCAAAATAATTCTTTAGACTTCAATAGAAGAAGGTGTAGGATTTCTGGTTGGGAAGGTTTCCATAAGTAGAAATTTAATACTGACATAGGAGAAGGGGTGTTATGCAAAGAATGAACTGAAGAACAATCAACCAATAACCATACAAGGAGCAAGTAGCAAACTACTGCCTCTCTTTATTTCTAATATGCTTGACACTTTGAGGCTTGCTAATCAATATCTATTACAAGCTAATCAAGCAGAGATGATAACTACTTCAGAGGATGAAGGGAAAAGCACTCCCCTTAATATCTTAATTGCATTTACCATGTCTCATCACTACACTAAAAAGCAACCTCAATCAACCACATCTACGATGCAATAGAAAGAAAAAAAGCCGGCACTTTCACAAGTAGAAGATTCATCAAAATCACCTACATGTACCCGTAGATGATTTCACCACCTAACACCATCCAAATTAACATAGTCAAGCTAAATTTGATGTAAACAGATCAACATCAATAACGAAAAATACCAACTTTCAGATCATTATGACATGTATAATAGATCCATCTCCATCCTTTGCCCCTGTCAAAAGCTACTGAAACTTTCTTTAACTCAATTAATAAGTTTTACCAGTCCATTAAAACTCAAAATTCTTTATTTTCAAGATTCGCAGTATTTTTTAGTTTTTTTGGTTACTCTGATACACTCAAGCATTAGGCATCCCCCTTTTTGACACAATTTCGCAATGAGATCAAAAAATTTCAAATCAAATGAATCGCACGAACGAGTAGCCCCACCTGATTGAAGTCGAGTACATCGGAGCGGTACCGGAGCCGGTCGCCCTAGTCGCATCGGACGTAGACCGGGGACGGCGACGCCCCTGACGTTAGCCTGATCGACTTCCACGAGCCCGGCCGCCTTGGCGATCCTCAGGCGAAAGACGGAGGTGTGGTCAAAGCCCTGGCCCAGTGCCTTCATCGCCGTCTCCTCCAATTCCCACCACCACAAGCCCGGATCACGGCTCCCTCGCCGGAGACGGCGGTGGCGGTGGAGGAGGAGCAAAGAAGGTTGGTAGAATTTTGTCAACGCCAACGTCAACGTCAACGTCAACGTTTTGGTTGACCAGAGGCCGTGTGACGTTTGGTAGGTAAATCAACGTGACGTAACATTTCCCTCTCGTGAAGAAAGATGTCATTCTAATTCCCCCTTTTGCGTAATTATTTTTGTGCTCAATGATTTCTTTTAAAAAAAATGTATATATTAATTAATACAAAATTATTATTGAGTTGGGATATGTGTATGCATACATAGGGATATTGATTATGTTAATACATATTTAATTTTAGAGCACTTCGGCACGACAAGTTGGAGTTGATAGTATGTTGAACAACTCACAATGTAGTAGAACAAACTAACTATGGACTGCTATCAAACCAATTACAATAATTTGATTGTTTATGATTGAGTTGAGTGATGCAGTAATTGAATTTATATTCATACATTTTTAGATAATAGTTGTTTTTTCTTTTTTGGTGGATGATAATAATTTTCTTCATTTTTTAAGCGATTAATAAATAATGATGATTGATAAGTGAGTCATAGATTTTTTAAGATCATTGGAGTTGGATGATGTGTTCATTTCTAGTCTATTTTTAGATCAATCGGTAGACGGCGAGGAGAGCTTAATTATGAAAATGGAACATTTTCTTTTCAAATCACTTTAAAAAATGAAGACGATATTTTATGACTATATATATATATATATATATATCTCAAAATATAAATTAATATGTTAAGTCATTTTTTAAAGTAGCTAACCAGAATTAAAGATCTATAGTTCATTTTCTACTTATAAATATAATATTATCTCATTAAATAATTATATGTTAAACTAAGTCGAAGAATATCACATTTCACCTCTTTTAAAAAATTCGTCTTCAAAATTTCTACATTTATTTTGTTATTAGTCTTAGTTCACAACTTTTTTTTATCCCGTGAGTTGCAGCTTAACTAACATTTATATTCCAGCCTACTATATAATACATAAATACAAAACTTTGATACCATTTGTAATTAATCAGGTCAAAGTAAAAATTAATAGGTTAAATCATTTTTTTAAGTGATTAAACAAAATTAAAAATTTATAGTTCATTCGTACTTATAACATGAATCTTAACACAATAAGTATTAAATATATATATTCATCTACCCTTTTATCATTTGGACTTGGAACTTACTTGGGGAGGATTTTTTGGTTTGATGGGCCAGTTTTTTTAATTGCTTGTAATAGAGTACGATTATTTTCACTTAGGGTATGTATATTTACCATGCCAATTGACACAATTAATATTTTCTTCGAATCAAATAAAATAAACTTAGCCCGATAAAAATTTGATATTTTTTATAGAAAATAAAATATAAATTAACATAGATTATAAGTTGCAACCATGAAATATATATATAAAATAACACGATATTATAACAATTAATTAAGTATAGGAATAGCTTTTGTATGCAATATATCAAGTTAAGATATCTTAATTATTATTATAACATTCATATTAGAAGTTAATGAACTAGTTAATTATGGATTAGCCACTCCAAACTCAAACCGGCCTAAGTTCGAACCAAACAACAACTCAAATCAGCTCGCATCCCTATCGCAGGGGCAAAGACGAGATTTTCTTGTTCGAAGGACCGACGGCGGCGGCGGCGGCGGCGGATGATTCCGGCGAGCTTCGACGATGGCCGCCACCGAGTTCGCCATGGCATGTCTCTTCCTCCTCTTCTCCATCTCTTCTCCTTTATTTGTCAAAGTTTTGTTCTTTCTCCATGTTGGCTTGCGTTGTTCGTGGAAGAATTAGGGTTTGTTATGTTCGCCTCTTTTTACCATTGATATACTGTCAATAGAGGAAATTATCGTATGATTTTGGTTGAATTTGTGGGTTCATTACCATACATGGGATGTTGGTAGGTACTTTGTTTTTTTTTATTGTAGACACCGTCAATTGTGGAAATTATCGTTTAATTTTGGTTGAATTCGTAGATTGATGGCTTGTGCATGGGAGATTGGTTGTCACTTGTTGTTTTTTTACCTTTAGATACTATCAATTGTGGAAATTATGGTGTAATTTTGGTTGAATTCGTTGACTAATGTCTATACCGTAGGTACTTGTCGCTGTTTTATTTGTTAGTGCTTTCAATCATGGAAATTATTGAATGAATTTGGTTGAATTTTTTTATTAGTAGCTATGCGTGGGATGTTGGTAGATACTTGTTTTCTTGTCTGTAGATATCTTCAATTGTGGTAATTATGGTATTTTTTTATTGAGTTTGTAGATTGATGGCTATGCATGGGATGTTGGTAGGTACATCTTTTTTTCTTCTGTAAATATTGTCAATTGTAGAAATTATCGTGTATTTTTATTGAATTCATGGATTGATGGCTATACATAGGATGTTGGTAGGTTTTTGTTGCTTGTCTATCAGTAGATATTGTCGATTTTGGAAATTATCATATATTTTTGGTTGAATTTGTGGATTAATGGCTATACATGGGAAATTAGTTATCGATTTTGTTTTATCTGAAGACACTGTCAGTTGAGTTGTGGAAATTATCGTATAATTTTGGTTGAATTTGTGGATTAACGGCCATATAGGAGGATATTGGTGGTCAGCTATCGTTTTTTTCATGTATATATATATATATATATATATATATATTAGTTTTTTATTATTTATGTATTTATTTATTTATTGCATTTTTTTGATTAAATCTTAGGTTAATTGCTATGCATGAAATTTTAATAGGAAAAAGACAATCAAAAGTAGCCTCTTTTTTTTTTATTGCAGGTAGTTTTAACTGCTGTTTGGATTGGTTATAATGTGATTTTGATTGTCAATGGACTGGAATGTACCTTTTATCTACTTCACAGTCTACTTTATCTAATGTAAATTCTGTCTAGATATTGTACTCTAAGGGTATAACTATTTTCATTGCAGTGGATTGGGATAATTACTTTGGAACTATAACTCAAGCTTGTTTAAGATTATCTGAAGGGGAGTTGCTTTCATATGCTTGTGTGATACAACATTTTCTTACATTTGTTTTATTTCTCACACCGACAGGTTGAGGAGCTGGCTTCTTTGATCAAAGATAATTTGTCTAGCAAGCATGTAGTTCTTTCGGTGGAAGAAACATTGGTTGATTTCCTTAAAAATGATACTAGGTAAATGAATATTGTTACACTATGTTATTATTTAGTTTGCCTTGTAGTCATTTTTTATACTATCATTATCCAGCAGATCTCTAGAGATTTTGACAAGGGATATAGATGTTTCTTCCATTTTTCAGAATCGATGAATATGATTTATGCTCTTATTCTTTTCCACTTATTCCTAAATTAGGGAACAGAAAAAAAGAAAAAAAGCTTTTGTGATCAGTCGGCCATTTTAACATCGAACTGCATTAGTATTTAATTCATTGAATATCTATTTTAAATGTTTTTCATTAGCAGGCCAGATGGAATCTTGGAGCTAGAACCAATGAGCCCGTATCATAGATTGCTCTTACATCGTCTTGCAGATATCTATGGGTATGATTCTTTGCAATTTACATTTCGTTGGCATTTTTATGTCTATATTTGCAAATTTATATTTTGAACCTTCGATGTGTTGCTATGTTAAATGATATTACCCTGCCTGGCTATTATTTTCTCTCTGTAAACTGAGGTAGATGGCATCTATTTGTGATAGGTTTTCTCATGAATCCGTTGGTGAGGGAGACGGCCGTCATTTAGTTCTAGAGCGTTGCCCAGAATCATCTATGTAAAGCACTTGCTTGATTTTATAAGTTAGAAGTTGTTTACACTCCACTTGCTGTTTTTCATTTATGAGTCATTAGCATCTGCTTCTGCCTGCATGCACCATGGTATGTGCGTGTGGTTCAACCATGAGCCCAAAATTTTAACTTTTGGCTTTCTGTGGTTTTCAATTTTTACAATCATCTAATCTCCTGGATTACTAATGCCAGCCTGGATAAAGTAGGATGCTTTGAAGCATTTATCTTAAAATTTGTCATTTCTTCTCGTTCAAATATCTATTGTTTTCTGGATATATTCAAACCTTGATCCTGGACAATGCCTATCCTCAAATTCACATTTTTCTTAAAAAAAAGATTATAAAGTATTTTTTTGATTGTAACTTCCCCATGCATGTATTTTTTTCGGCACATAAATATAAACAGTGTAACTCTTGGTGTCCAAATAGACAAACCTAACAACTAAATTTATATCTTATGGCGTCAAATCTTTTATGGATTTGAATTTTTTGAATATACGTTTTGTCTTGTTTGGTTTTGCTTATGTTAATACAAAACAAGTTTTACATAAATTAGGAATAAATCACTAATTAACACAGTAAGATGCTTTATTTAGTATCATAATTAATAGCTCGAGATTTCAATATTGTGGTAAATAATTTCTGATTTATTTTAAATTACCCTCCGAAATTACTCTGACTTCTCACTGTTCCCATCAGGTCCATTTGTATATTCGTTATTAAGTTCATATGTACATTGTTGTAATCGATACCTGCAAGTTTGGGTTTTATTTAATGCAAAACTGCTTGTTATCCTCCTTGTCTATATCTCATCAAACATTTGATTTTTCTATTTTTAACTGGTATTTGTGTTGCAGACCATCTGTTTTAGTAAGTGATATTTTGTGGCAATATGATCAAGACGTATCTCCAATTGCATCCAACCAATTGTTTAGAAGAAATGAAGTTTTACCTGGTATGTTTCATTGGTTGTGACTGTTCATTTAGGGGGGTTTGTTCAAGATTCCCTTGATCTTCCTTGGTGGCTTTTGGGGCTATATGGGAATGATAACTGTGGATAAAAAGTGGGAGGTTTTTATCCGATGTTATTGTTGTAATTGATTATCTAATAAATTCATTTCATTTTTTTAGATTGCCGAATGGAAACTACCTTATCACCTACAATACCGTTGGAGATAAGGGAAGCTGCTTATATGGCTGCCCGCGAGCGCATATTTTCTATGAATGATGGAGAGGCAAAAGAAACCTCCACACCAAAGCAGAGGAATGTCCCAGTGGTTGCAAGGCGGATGATTGCCCATGCCCTTGGCCAAAAGATTTTTTCTGCACCTCAGAATCAACTTCCGACCACTCGTGAATGTGGGGAAGATTCAGTGCAAGTTGGAAAGACCAAAGTAGAAAACAACGTTGAGGTGGATGTTTTGGACGCAACGATTTTGTCTAGAAAACAGTCTAGTACTCATAAGAAGAAGATCGCTAGGAAACCTCAAAGCGAAAATGTGGTTGGTGATGTTGTTAATATGGAAAAGAAGGTCGCTAACATAGTACTTGGGAATGGAAAGGCCGGTCAGACTGGAGGGTCTAAAGTAGAAGTGGGAAATGATAGTTATAAAGTAGAACATTTGGGAGCTGCAAAAAGAATGTTTGCTCATGCGTTGGGCCTACCTAAGGACAGTAACAGTCTTGTTGCTAAACACAGTGATGCAAGCAGGCAGGTGGGCTTGAAGAGTTGAATGTCGGAGCAAGTTTTCTGCTGCCGAACTTTGAAATACAGCTATCTGCTTCTGGCTCAAACCATGCTTCGTCTTAAGATAATAATCCACATCTCGGCATATTCCTTGGCCAGTGTTCTCTCTCGGCTGAAAATTTTCATGGTTTTTCTAGAAAAGCTTATACCAGGACTCAAAGCTGTTAGTGTGAAGATGCCGGCAAATGAGTTGGGATAAGGATTTTATCTGGATGAAATACTTTGGATACCTGATCGGATGTGAAGCCGGAAGGTGTGCTGTTGTTGTTTTACTTGAAGCTTCACCTTGTTCAGAGCATGTTAATTTAAATACTTACCTCATTTGACATGGACACGTGTAATAGGTCCATCTGCTGCAACAACTCTACATACTTGACTGTTTGTAAGAGATAATTGAGCTGCATGAGGTGTTCTTTTATGTATTACATAATCAGTCGGAAGCGTTTGTTGGTCTCGGGACGTTATATCATCTTGTTACTTCTATTAGTGAATTTTATGAAGGGTTAGCTAAGTTTTTTAGAAAGCATGGATCCTTATTTATCTTATTTCTTTGTCGTCGCATTTTCTCCGACAATTCTACTGTAATATTTAGACGAAAGGAAGTGGGGATGTGTCATTTTGGTATGCTATTGCTATTTGTTGCTTAAATCCATGCAGGTGTTGTTAGTCCTTACTGCACAGAAGGGCTTTAACATTTTTAATAAAGAGAATATTTAGGAATCCTTATATTAAAATAATGATTAGATAATGAAGGTAGTTTTGTCTAAATAAAAAGAAAAAAAAAGCCATGTGATCTTATCAATGGTTAATTTTGATTGTTGTTGATATTGTCATATCATTTGTTATTTATATTAAGATATCTCTAAGTCTTATTATTACAAACTGATGATTTTAGTCACATCTTTAAAAATAATTAGCCAAATTAAAAATCTTATATATATCTTAATTAATATATTAAATTTTACTCTAGTAGGTATTAAATATGAGAATAATTTAATTCTTTTTGAAAAATATTATATTCTATCTGTCTTAAAAAAAATTCATCCTTAACATTTATTTCTCTTAATATACTACATCACCATCAATTTAATATCTTCAATTTAATTTCACTCACCTTAAAAAAATTTCATCATCGAAATTTTTTTCTCTTAAGATACCACACCTCTATCCTTCTAACATAGTCCCTAATTCACTCTAATATTATCTATAATTGTCTTAATTAATAGAAACTAATGGTCATAATTATCTCCTCAAAAATAAAAAATGATTTACCAAATTAAAAATCTTAATTATATTCTCAATTATATATCAGAACTTAATCCAATAAAGTATTAAATGTAAAACTAATTTAATTTTTTTAGAAAATATGATATTTTATAATCTTGTCTTACTCTGATTAAATTAATTGTGCAATTATCTATCTTTTAATATCTTCGGGTCTTACAATCTATTTGTTAAAGAATTTTGGATTTATGAAAATTTTGTAGCCAAATGTCATTTGTTATGTTGATCTTGGAATTTATCCACAGAGCAAAGGAGAGCAAAACAATTCATCCTTCTATATAGTAGTGTAGATTTTCTTCACCACTAAAATAATATGCTTGTTGCAAGCCTCAAACCAGTCATAGAGTATCCATGATTTTAACACAAAGTCTTAATAAGAAAAAACAAAAAAAAGGGGAAATAATTTATCGCATTTACATGAACCAATCCAGGGGGGGAAATGCTCAACAATCAGTCCTAAATGCAGCACATTCTTCATGTTTTTTTTTCTTCCACAAAACGTGATGAAATCATAGCTCAAACAGGTCAAAATACTAAAACGTCAACCCAAAGATGAAACATTCAACCCCACACAAATAATCCAGCACAGATTTGGAAAACATATGACATGAGAAAAAGCATTATGCCTGGTTAAAGCTTGAAAAGAATAAAGGAAAAGGGTCAAGCCCCACAAACACTCTTGCAAAGTTGCCACCATACAATTACCGAACTCACTACACCATGCCCATGCCTATCACTAACAAATTGCGCAAGTCACAACACCTCACCAACAAGCACAAATATGTATATCTTTTGGCAAGACATGACAGTTCCATCACAAGCAAAGCCAAAAACACTAGGATTGTTTCAATTCATTTTAAAGAGTTTTTCCTATGTTTTTATTGTGTGTTGTAAATAAGGATTTCGCCAAGTTGAAAGACTGATTGTAGCTCCTAGAACAGCTTGACGAAACTCCAATGTTTGAAGTGGAAGATTGCTGCTGGTGGTCCTGAACGGAAAAACTGGCCCCCGGACATCCTAATTCAAAAGAAGAGCTGCAAACTAATTCATCCAGTGGAATTCGTCAAGGCCGGCGTCGAGGTAGCCTCTCTTCCGGCCGAGTTCATGTCAAGTTGTTTCTGGGTCTTGGTCGGATTTCTACCATCTGGTTTCAGCTCCGACTTCCGAACTTTTACCCCTCGAATCATCTGCATTGATACACAATTCACACATCAATGTTGATCGCTAACATGAAAGTAATGCACATACAAACATGTACAAGTATGCATATATATATAACAACGCTGGGTATGGCTTTTACAAATTTGCCGTTGTTCACATCCGAAAACAAGATGATAAAGTCGCCCTCTTGCAACCCATTAGACCGCACAAAATCGCCTACACATATTCACGGTCAACATTACAATTTATTACCATCAAAACAAAAACTTCATGAAATACCAATATTACATGATTAACACAGAAAATGCAAACCTGTGTTCTCCAATAGGTACATTCTGCTCTTGTTGTTAGGCCAATATCTGCAACAAATCAATCACAAACATCATCAATACATCGCTTCACATGAAATGTATAGTACTACATATAAAATTATTAGAACTAAGAAAGTGAAACTGCATGGGAATTGAAGAGACCTGTAACGCATGTTCCAAATCCGAGAAGTGCCGATGTCCTCCATCTGGATGGGGATGCCATCCCTCGCGTCCAACAACGGCAAGTGGGTCTCTGCCTCTCTCTGCAACACAACCATTGTTATCACCAATCAATTCCAGATCCACAAGTTTAGTTTAGTCATGTAGATTATCAGATCATAGATTAATATGTTTGCCCACCTTTGGCAGCACAATTCGGCCGAGGTTGCCCACATCGCTTTGCTTCAACACTTTTTGAAGAAGAAACTTCAAGTTCTTGTTATTTTGATCTGCCTTCCAACCCTGCATGCAGCCCTTAAAATCAATATAACACGACCAACAATGCAGTTTTGTTTGTGTTTGATGAGCTAGAGACACCTAGACGCGACTCAGATCTACCATCACTACCCACCTGCCGGGATCTGTCCAAGGGAGCTTGGCGAGGCTGGGAGGCAACCGGCGAGTCTACACCGCCGGCGTCCGAAGTGGGAGTGCTAGAGGAGATGGAGGAGGAAGACGGGTATCCGCCTACCCATGTATTATTGTTCGAGGGGCACTTCGGCTCGCCGGCTATCCTCGGGCTGTGCTGGGTCTGGTGGTGGTGGTGATGGCGGTGGTGGGTGAAGATCCGCCGTTGCCTCGCCATCCTCTTCTTCCTCGCCTCTTTCGTAGCCGACGGGCCAAGCCGCACGAACTTCTCGCCAAGTAATCCCCCGTCGGCGCCCGCCCCGCCGGAAAACCCCATGCATGGAGCGAGAGAAGGGTCCGAGTAGCTGCTGTTTCCATACGCTGGCGAGCTATACGCATGCGGCGACGACGACCAACTCATGTTGTTGGGATCAATCATGGCGACGTTGTTGTTATAGTCGGTGCAGAAACCTCCACCTCCATTAACAACAATTCCTTGCCCTCCTCCCCCGTATCCGCCCATCGCCGAAACATACCCGGGTTGGCTGCCGTCGGAGAAGCCGTGATAGTGCCGGTTGCCGTTCGACCATACGTCGGTTGGAGCATCGAAGGTGGGGAAGGAGAGGAGGTGATTGGGTTGGGATGATTGGTAGCAGCCATAGCCGTTGTGCTTTCTATGCAAGCGATGATCCTGGACCCATGTTAGGATGAGCTTGAGCAGCTTCTTCGAACCTTCTCGACCGCCGCCGAGCCTCTTCACGGCGGACTCGATGGTCGATCTCTTGAGCTTGATGCTCCTCAAGTCCTCCGGCGATATCAGCTCTCTGTTCGACTTGAGCCACTCGAAGAACACCATGGCCAGGTCCTCCGACTGCTTCTCGGCGTCTTCCACCGATCCGCCGCCGCCGCCGGGCATCACCGTGTAGCCTTCATAGGCGGGAGCGCAGGCGTAGGCGGTGTCACCGTCGTCGCCGGGGAAGAGAGAGTCGGGATCCCACATGTCGGTGTCGTCGAGTATCGCCATGCCGCCGAGCTCCCCCAACAAGTCAATGTTCGCCACCTCCTCCTCCACCACCTCTTCCAACGCCGGCCCCGGTGCCACCTCCATGTTCTCGCAGCCGACTCCGCCCTCCCCGACGTCAGCCTTCACCACGGCCCAGGACGACGACCCGGACGAGGAGGAAGTGGAGCAGGCCGGCAGCGACGCCGACGAGGGAGAAGAAATACATGTCAACTCGGGCAGCGCCGGGAAGTCGTTGGAGCAAAACATAAAAGACTCGTCGTCGCCGGCCATGCCCACGGACACTGCACCACCGCCATCCTCATCCCCTTGGCATCCACTCACCCCCCCCTCCCCATGCAAAGCATCCACGGCAGCCGTCCCCCCCATCACCATATCTCCCTTCTTATACACACACAACAATAAAAAAGACCCCCCTTTGAACAATAATAATCACAACCCCTTCCAAAACTCTTCAAGTGTTGTAACTCATAAACATCAATATCAAAGTCACTTCCCAGTATCACTTACAACAAAAACAAACCCAACAAAACATATAACACCTGACCAAGAGCTGCTGTATATATAACAAAACTTATAGAGAGAGCACACAAGAGAGAGTGTGAGAGAGCAAAGTACTAAATCATGTATGGAATGGATGGAGAGGAGGAGGAGGAGGAATTCAGTTGAAGAAGAAACAAAAGGAAAGGAAAACGTCAAGATCCAATCTCCTACACGTTCCTTCGGCTCCTCCTCTTCTCACTCATCACCTCTTCTTCCTCTCAAATCTCCCCCTCTGATAAGTTCAAAACTGCCTCTACTAAAAACAAGCCCCTCTTTTAGACCCAATCCTCTTCCAAACACTCCTTCCTAACCTCACATTACTTCATATTAGTATTATCGGCCTATAAGCAAATCTCGTGTTAGTATTGCGCATGACCCAGGTGACAAAAAAATATTTTTGTAAGTATGTTTTGCAGGGGGTTATGGGGAATTGAGAGGGCTGATTATGATGGTGGATTAAGAATTTGATGAGGGGTTAATGTTGGTGGGTAGGGGGGCGAGAGGTTTGTTGCGGAGGTAAATGAAGACAACTGAATAATAAATAAAATGCCTATCAAACTGGCAACGCCTGCTCCCCATTCGTGGGCTAAACGGCGGTCATGCAACGTGTCCACCTCTCATACGTCACGCTTTCCCATTCTTTACATACCCCTTCACGGGTCTCGGGTAAGACCCGTTTATCGGCCCAATAGCATCTTGGGTGGGCATAAAATGGTGTTTTGACTTTCCATTTTAGGGTGTTAGATGGAGGTGACAGAGGTGCTAAGTTAATAAGTCGTTCGAAATGGTGTTCGTGAGATACTTAGTTCAATTTCTTCTGAATAAGTATTTGCATCCGATCAAGCGAGGATGAGTGTGGGTAGGCCTTTAATCGATTTGATTTAGCTCGAAGTTGGATAATTTTGAATTGGATAGAATAATTTATATGTCCTTATATAATTATTTAAAAAATAATAAATATAATCATAATGATAGTTTTATGTAGTAATATAGGATTTTGGGGGAGCATTAAGGATTATTTGACTTTCCACCCCCTTTTTTTGACTTTTTTGGGGATTGAGTTTTTTTTTGTAGCCTAGCCGGGTTGGTTGGACCCGTCGGGTCCGGGTTGTTTTGGGACTATAAGAGAGAAGAGCTGGCTGACAGGTGTTGGAAGGAGGCGTGAAGCGTGTGTAGGTTGGTTTTAGAGAGGAGCCAATTCTGCTGATGACAGTGTCTTTGAAGAAAGATAACGCAGCTTTTCTGGGAAGAATAACTATTGAGCTTCTCTTTTCATCACAAAATTATATATGTGGGCTTGTGGGTTTAAATTGGGATGCAGATTTATGAAAGTAGTGTAGTTTAATATACATATATATACTTGCCCTATGACCTGTACACCACCAATTACACGTGGTGGTTTTCCCTAGTTTGTGTTGTTAACATATTACCATCTCCACCTGCAAATCCAATCGAAAGAAATGCTATTTTCTACTTGTTTATACTGATTCAAAATCAGCCGATTCAAATAGAGTTAGAATCGAATAATTTTACTTGGCTAGGTACAAAATACAGTCAAAATAAAAATGGATTATTTTGGATAAAAATTGGATTAAGAATTGGCCGATTCATATGGGTGGGGGGTGGGGAACAGGGTGTGGGTGGTGGGATGGGGGGATCAGTGAAGGCAGTTAGGGCTAGGATGAGGGTGCTCAATGAGGGATAAGTGAGGAAAAGGATGGGCTTAGGTAGGGGATGGCGAGGAGATGTCAGAGTAGTGCGATCGGAGGGTGGGTTGGCCATGGTGGTGGGAGAAGGCGGTCGGGTTTGAGTAAGGGTGAATGAGGGAGTAGGAAGGGGGAAAAGGTGGTGGCGAGGGTAGTGAGGGGGTAGGAGGTGGCCAAAGGCCGGTCGTTGGAGGGGGGGAAGTAATGGTGTCGAGAGAGGGAATGCTCGAATTAGTTGGGTGGAGAATGATGGGGGGGGGGGTAATTTAGGTAATAAAAATTGATTTGCTTCGGATTTAAGTTTATAATAATAAAATAATCTTAAAATTATAAAATATAATATAGTAAAATCTAATAAAATAAAATACAACTAATAATAATCTAATGATATGTTCTATAATGATGCAGAGGATAAAAGGGATGAGATAAATATCTGATTTTTACCGATTCAAATAAACCGATTTTTATCCGATTTATAATGAATCAGTTTGATTTAATAACTATCTTCCAATCATATTCAACATCCGATTCTAATTTTTGTTACTATGATTTTATATTTACCAATGGACCCAACCTGACCCGACCAAAAAATATCTAGTTCGTGTCTAGCTTAATCGGATTCGGGTTTTTATTATTACCCAATTCATAAGGGGTCCAACCCTATAAGGAAACAAACCTAAATATTATTCAATTTTCGTTTTAAATTTGAATGTTTATATATTTTAGTGTGTGCGTGCGCGCCCACACACACAGATATATATATATATATATATATATATATATC
>JAVDBV010002936.1:0-15424 GCA_032619315.1 Piper longum
ATTATATAATTATGTATTTTAACTATTTTTGTCATGAATTGTCAAATTTTCATATTTTTTTTAGATTCGGACCGATTCCGATTCCGATTCCGATTCCGATTCCGACCGATTCTTGGCCGATTCAAAAAAACCGATTCTTGACCAATTCTACCTGATTCCGATTCCGATTCCGATTCCGATTCACTGGAAAACCGATTCCGATTCCAATTCCGATTCCTGCAACCATGCCCACAACTAATGTTCCGAGCTAAACATTCTTACACAGAACAGGCCTCTGCGTTTACACTTGGACATCATACGTTCTAACATGATATGTAACTCATACCTCCACTTCTAAAGCAACAAAAATTCTGACGTGAGAATCACTGATACTTCACCAACGTCGAGTATGTTGAAAGTGGCTTAAAATAATTAGTAGCTAGTATTTTTATTTACCTTGGTTTGGCGTTCTACTACCATCTTCTTCACAATTGGCTTGTCCCCTTATATAAGATATGTATGTGATTGTCCGTGGCTATCAGCAATTAATTTGCTTCGCACTTTCATTCTTGCTTCCATATTATTTTCACTGTTTGATATGGACCAATCTGACTTTGTTTGATATACTTGACAATTGACATTATGGTTTGATTGGGTCCATATGATATTCGAATCAATAACAGCCAACCAAATTTGTTCATCTATATCATTGGAGAAGCCACTTGCAGCTGCTTTTCTCTACGGCAAGATAATGCTCATCCGTCAGAGTCTCCCTGCAAATCCCTTCCAAAAAATGCATGTGCTTCAAACTGTTCCGCTCACAGTGCCAAACAATTTATCATAATCAGAATCTGGGCGCCAAGAAGGTTGCAGCAACGACAATTTATAGTAATTAAATTGGCTTGATAAATTGGCAACTTCAACTGCCGATCTTCTATCTACTCTAACAGTGCAATAAACTAATTACGGCTAACGATGAAACTCAGGACAGGCCGGCTGATAAAAGAAGACCATTAGAAATCAGTAAATACCATTCTTTTGCTCGCATTTGTATATTGACACAAGGGACAACGCCTTGGACTCCTGGCTTGACTGACAGCGGTGGGTGCGGGCATGCAATCAATTGTCGATCAATCCTCACAACTTATGACTACTTTGACAACACATTTCTTGAATGTGATCTGTTGTAGGTTTGTCACTGCACTAAAAGATATATATGAAACGTGAAATGCCAAGATAGAGAGAGGTTGATTTTACCAGTTTCCTTAAAAATATTTTTGCATCAGTTGAGTGTGTGTTCACCGTCCAATCTAAAAGAAGAAAAAATAAATTTGTCTTCTATTTTTGACGGCCATTTGTGTTGGTCTTCTTCCTGAAAAAGTTGAACCAGAAAAGAAATGAGCAAATGTCCAATCAAACATGCCACTAACCGCTCCTCTTTCTACCATAGATACAAACTTCAATTGCTCCAACTACAAGCTAGCTCGAATACTCAATTGTTTGCCAACGGCCAATTAGAAGCAACATGACCCGTTTTGTCTTCCTTTCCCTAATCACAAAAACGGTCTCCATCTTCTCCACATCATGGTGAGCAGAGCGCATCACTTTCCCCATTAGAAAAGAAACATAAACAAGTTCTCGTGAACGGGAACGATTCCAACCATGCATGAACATGAACTTTCTAAGAGAGGCTAGAGATTGTTTAAGCTAGTTAAATGATTAATTTAGTTGGAACCAACAACAAACCATTCCAAGCATCTGATTCTGTCAATACTGCATAAACAATAAAAAAATTAGTTTCCTCATAAATCATATCCTGTAACACTAAATATAAATTACTTTGTGCCGGTAGTTGCATCTTTGAAGGCTTCCTGTCTTCCTACTCACGTGTTTCTCATATTTTTGTACACTCAAACCATACTAAAAGTCGCAATGTGACATTTACCAGAACAATTAGCGGCTTTCCGGCGATGCTCATGCATTGAACAGTCCTACCACAATCTGCAAAGGAACATGATTCCATGGAAGTCATGACTTATGTACTTCTGGCCATTTCTCAAACAGTATGTTCAAATATAAAATTCCATCTTTTTGTACACTGTCCAACAACTTGAATTCCTCGCATCAGATTTTTTCAGGATTACCCATGTAATTAGAAGGTACAAAACTGTAACTACAAGCCGAAGGCGATTCAAGTATGTGGTATTGAGGAAGCGTATCTGAACAACCTTGATTTGAAGCTGTCCCAGTAGCTTAAAATATGTTTAGTTCTGTTTTCCTTCCATAAGACTATATCAGATCTTTGTTGACTTTGTTTGTTAAAAGACAAAGCAATGTAGAGCCGCCCTCTTGAAGACATTTGTCATAATGTCAGAGCTAAGCCCCTGTTCGTTTCTGCTTGTGCTCTTTCTAGCTGAGAAATGAGTCCTTTGCTTTGCACTATTTGCAAGAGGCCTGCCACTCTAGACCTCCATATAAGCGCACCTTCCCCTTCTCAAGCTTGATACACTCCATCCTCTACACTCCTCCCCTTCGTTTTCTTTGCTTTTCTTTGCTCTCCTTATCCTTGTCAAGTTCAAAAAAACATATCAGAACGATGTTGGATCCTAAAAGTAAGATCGACCCACCATTTGCAGAACGTTTCTGCAATCTGTTCAAAGATTGTTGTGAGAATGGCCACCTGGAAAACCAAGTAGGTGAGTGTGAGCTCCCTGTAATAGACCTAGGACCTCTTTGGGGACATGACAGGGCAGGGAGGCAAGCATGCATGGCCAAGATTGTGAAGGCCGCCTCTGAGTGGGGCTTCTTCCAGGTTCTAAATCATGGCATAAGTCCCGAGCTGCTGGAGGAGATGAAGAGAGAGCAGTTTAAAGCGTTTGAACTGCCATTTGAGAAGAAGGTAAGTTGCAAGCTCTTGAATGACTCTTACAGGTGGGGAACGCAGACGGCCACTGCTCTTAAGCAGTTCTCGTGGTCTGAGGCCTTCCATATTCCTCTATCCATGATATCAGAGCAAGGCTCTTGTTGCTATGGGGAGTTTGATTCCACGAGGTGAGATGCTTGAATGGGGAATCTCTGCAATTTTTTAACAAGCTTTCTCGGCTCCCATCTAAAATTCTGATAGAAAAACTTATAGCCGACTTGTCGTAGTTTCATTTGGTCACACCAGAATCGCCCATGACAAATCTCACCACTAGTGCGATCTCACTTGCATTGACTTCTACGGCCAAGGCTTTCACTTCACGTATTGTGTGTGAAAGGTGAAGTCACAGGTTTCATACTACTTTGTCTCCCTTTCATCGTAGAGTATGACTCTTAACTGATTTCTAATCATACAAGACAATCCTCTTCTCCCTGTTTATTTGGCTGAACATCACTACAAAAACAGCGGCCATAAGAGCCAATGTAATGTAAAGTATAAGCTAAACAAACAGTCTGCCTATTTTTATCCCTCTTTTTTGCCAGTTTATTCAGTCAAAGCCAAGGAATAAACTCTTGGCACAAAAAGAATACCACATTAGTGTCGTCACTGCGTAACTGACATTAGAATTTTGGCCTTTTTTCCTTCAGAGAAGTGATGGAGAAGTTTGCAACAGCCATGTCAAAACTGGCCAGATTGCTTGCAGGAGTTCTGGCAGAGAACTTGCTTGAGCCGAAGCAGTTTTTTGACGAAAACTGCAATCAAAACACTTGCTTTCTGCGGCTTAACAGATACCCACCTTGCACCCTCTCGCCGGAGGTTTATGGTTTAGTGCCCCACACAGACAGTGACTTTCTTACAATTCTCCATCAAGATCAGGTCGGCGGGCTGCAGTTGATGAAAGATTCCAGATGGGTCGCCGTAAGACCCAACCCCAGAGCCCTTTTAGTCAATATTGGCGACCTCTTCCAGGTAACTACATGGAGAATTATGGAGTGCTTAGTAAATTCCAATCCAAAAAGTAGAAGTTTCAAAAGAAAGTAATGCATAACGTCGACAACAAATAAGATAATCATGCTTTTGATTAATAAGGTTAGCAGAAGTTAAACCATTTCCCTTCATAATGTATGTAGACCAAGAAATGGTTTAGAAACACTTCTTACCACTTACTCCCATAGATAGACCCGAAAACTAAAATAGAACTAGAATTTGCTTTCAAACGCCCAAAAGAATTATATAGCTGCAATATTTGGCCATCTATTTTGGGTAATCCCACTTAGTGGCGGGCTCTTATTAAGCCTATTAATTACCTTAATTTATGTATCAAACCCAGTTATTTATTATTTAAAATTTTACTAGAACCTGAACCCGATTAACAAATCTAGACCTTATTATTTAAAATCTAGTTATATTATAAAAAAATTAAATTATAAATAATTATCTAAAAAAATTAAATAGACTAATACAAAAAAAGTATAAAACATGTTTATTTTACATATAAATATACATATCGCTATTAAAAATTTTAAATTATATTTAATATAATTTTTATAAAAAAATTATATTATTAAAATCGAATACCAGTATCAAAAATTAAACCCAACCATAGTAAAACAAGTAATTAGTATTATAAAATCAAATCAAATTATATAAATATTAAATCTAATTTATTCGAATTTGGTCGGGCCAAGTTTGGCCGAGTACTGGATCCAATCCGACGTGATCACAACTATGGACAAACAGATGAAAACAAAATACATTGAGAGAATACATCGCGTGGATCCCATCAGCTTTGATAAATTGGGACGGCCGGGGTCTGCGGGCCAGAATCGAAGCAACCATCCCTCTAGTCGGCAACGATTTCCACCACCAAACAAAGAACCCACCCCACGCATTGACATGTAGTCTTCAGTCCGAACTCACACATCTAGTTGCCTTGGATAGTTCATCAGATCAACCAAGAAAATGATCCCTTTCAACAATCTTTTTGCGCTGCATGAAGTCCACTCATTTTCTATCAGACGACTAATATTACATGGTTCATCACTGTGCAGGCATACAGTAATGGGTTATACAAGAGCGTGCAGCACAAGGTGATGGTGAACAGAAAAATGGAAAGATATTCCATTGCCTACTTTCTTTGTCCGTCGTACGACACCATGATATACGGTTGCACACAACCTTCTCTTTATAGGGCCTTTACCTTTGGAGAGTACAGGAAACAAGTGCAACAAGATGTCAAAAAATATGGTCATAAAGTCGGCCTTCCGAGATTTCTTAGATAACCAATACTCACATATACAAATTCATATACATATGTACATGCATACATACGCACATTTAAAGTACTGTGTACTGCATCATATATGTAATTTGAAAAATAAGAAAGAAAATATATCGCCTTGTACTAATCCAAATATTTCAGCCAGCAAGTAATAAGTTACTTTTCATGATTATAGGCGTATACATCTCTAGCTACATATGTATACAGTGGCATCTGTAAAATTTTTATAGTATGATGTAAACTTCAAATATAAAGACAGCGAACCTTATCCAAGAAACACGTCCACCTTGTCTCTAAGACTGCTCTTTTTCTTCATCACGAGCGCCTCATTTCCCATCAAAGTATTCGTCATCAATTGTCTTTTGTCGTCACCACTCAATATAACACCGTCCAAGACTGGCTCCACTTTTTTGACCTCGTTTTGAGGCTTTCGAATCAAGGGTCCTAAAAAAACATCCAACAAATCAACCTTTGGATCGCCAGTTCTATTGTCCACAGGCAAGACACTGGCATCAAGGGACTTTCCAGTTTCTTCACCAATGTCACAGTGATTTGAAGCCATTACTGAGGAACTGCATTTTGATACTCGCCACGCACTACCATTGGCCAGAAGATCACAGTTGTTATTTTCAGAAACTTCTAGTGTACTGAGACACTGGGCTTTCGATGTGGGTTTTTCCACTACGGCCTTTTGATTTTCATTCTCCCTATCACTTTTTACATGCTGCATTTTAAGCAAGACACACAAAAATAAAACATTAGACTTGGGGCTAATTTTCTCCCATCCAATAAATTGGACTAAGCGTAATAAACAAGTTTCGAAAAACTCCAACTCAACGAACAGGAAACATACCTCTTCTTCAACCTAAACATGCTTAGTTTTATATTAGTTTCCATGTAGAATCATTTAGCAAACCTAATGTATCATGCTACAACTATTCCCCCCTTCAATCCTGGAGTTGAGACATAACCAATCTATTCAGATGGAAAATCAGCAGACTTCAACCTCATCATTTTCATCAAAGTACCAACTTGACCAAACTGCAAAGCTAGTGAACCAAATAATAGAACATTGCACAACTAAAAAGCATCAAAAGGTGGCATACCTCTTGAGCCATATGCATAAGGTCATCCAAGGTTAACTCGATCTCACTGTCACAGTCTTCTCCGCAAGAAGATTGGCTCTTCATGCTTTCACAATTTTCATATTCTTTGGTTTTTGTTTTTGGTGCTTTATGAGTGATTCTTCTTGAGTTTTTTTGCCTACTTTTGGCATTATTTCTTCCCTTATCAGCCCTCATATTATTTCTGCCTAGCTTCCTGGATCGTCCTCGTGTCTCTTCAGTATCAAAGTATTCATTGTCAATTTCTGAATCTTCCTCCTCGTCTGTGATATCTTCCTTCTCAAATTTCCTCAAACTTTCGTTTGCAAGATGATGTGACTTACAGTCAGCTTTCTGCCCCTTCAGACTCAAAGGTTCAATAAATTCATTTTCAGAAGACTGATATTCACAGCTGGCTCTCATGCTTTGTTTTCTTCTCTTGGCTTTCTTGGGTGGCTCGCAATTACTTGTAGAGTTTTTAAGGTCCATATCGCCCTCTATTTTATCTTTCATCCTTGGCCTGTGCCATAAACAGTTAGCATCTTCAGCCTCGTTAGTGACATTCTTGTCCAAGGAAAGATGGATCCGGTCTTCCTTTGCAGACTTTCTTACTTGGTCAGCAGCAGCTACCCCTAACATCCACAGAGGTAACTTCCGTTTCCTATCATCGCAGTTACCAACTTCAGCCATGATGCCAACAATGCAGCTGTGAAAGTCAACAAAAATGTACATCAGAGACCACATAGATGCTTCTGTCTAAAAGTATCCTATATGTATGAAAGATGTAGAATGACCACAAAATTCGTAACATTTCCAGGTCTGTCAGAGTGGACTAACACCATCGTTAGCAAATCATAAGCATTCCCAAGGTTCGCTAAAATTTTAAGTTATATACCAGATCAGGCGAACTAAATACAAATCATTAGAAGGACAACAATATAGATGATATATCTTACACTGCTAACACAAAATCATATATCAGAGACAACATGGATGTTTCCGTGTAAAAATATCCTACATGCATGGGCATTGTACATGGTTCATAATCATTTCCAGGTTTCTGAGAGTGGACTAACATCGTGGTTGGCAAATCAGAATCAATAGCAAGAATCCCTCTAATCATTGATAGAATTCCAAATCATGCCAACTAGGGATCATATTTAAAATTACGCCAACTAAAATACAAAAGATGCAAAGCACAAAGACAGACTCATCACAAATCCAACTCTGTGTCCTTGAATTTTACATAGTTTAAACATGGCCCAATGTATATGATCCCACCTTCAACAATGCGTCAGCTTGATTACTGTATATATATACACACACACACATTCAAACATTGTAGACTCACACTCCGTGGTAACATGATTATAAAAATAAAAATTCCCTTCACAAACAAATTATTCACCTATAATGCAAATTAAAAATCAACAAAAAAAAATCTGAAACTTAAAAGATGGTATGAATAAAGCAGAAAAGAGGCAAGAAATACACATCATCCCCCCGTTGGTTGTCCTACCAGTCGGTCAATCGGAGAATTCGACAACAAAGAACGATTTGTACCAGCGCAAACGAGGCGGCGCCCGCAGGGTATCCTGTGACGGAAGTGTGTACGGATCTCTCCGGAGATTGGATGTCCGGCAACCGGACAGCGGGCGCCGGCGGCTGTGGCGGATCGGAAGGCCGGTCGCGGCGCTACTTGGGTGTTCCTAAATCCACGTTTTTAAGTGGGTTAAAAAAGTTACGTGTTAACGAGTTCTTGGGGCCACTCGTTCAGATCGATTTTATTGGTTCTTTTTTAATTTTTATATTTATTTACATATTATATATAAACAAAAGTTGTAATGTTTAATTTGATCATTTTAATCTTTAAATCACATAGTCACATAGTCTCTAACCTTAAATAAAGCTAAGCACGTGTCCTACATGACTTGTAATATAGACAATTTTTAATTTTATATATAAATTTTAATTAAATAATGACATAAATTATACTAATTTAATATCTTATAAATAGATTTTAATTGAATATAAATATTTTTAAATTAAATAAAAAATAAATTATAATAACTAAATGTTTTTATTATATTTTTTAAGATAAATAAGCTGAATCTTGATATTATAAAATTTGAAATTAAAGTTTACGTGGGTTTGAATCCAGACTCTTTATAATAGGAGATATTTTTATTTTTTTATCATATAAAGTTAAAAATTAAAGTTAAATTAGGTTGGTTCAAATCACACTTTTAATTACAGCATTTAATTTTCTCTTATTAATAAGAATAAATTAACATTGAATTCCCCTTTTATTAATAAAAATAAATTATTTTATTTTTGTAATCACATATAACAACAGGTCAAACAAAAACTGCATAAGCTCACACCATGGCATTTGTTTTAACTCAATGTAACCATATTTTATTGACGATAAATGCTAAATACAAATACAAATGCGACAAATAAAACTTTTACAAAATAATTTTTTATCTACTCTTAATATTTGCCTATCAATATTTTTATACTATTTAGGTCCATTTGGCATAAAATAAATATAAATAGCATAGTTTTTTTAAATGGTGAACTTACTATAAATAGTTTGTATCTAATATATTTTATAAAAAAATTAAAACATATTCAATTTGTTTTGGGTTTGAATTAATAATAATTACCTTTAAATGTGTCACTCATGCATGCCCAAATTTTTTTTCATTTTTTTGTACAAGAGAAATTAATTACATACCAAAGAGCACATTAGTGACTTACTTAAAAATAATTATAATTATTTTACGCTCCACTTAAATGTAATTATATTTAATTTATACAAAAATGATTAACTCAATAATATCTTTTTAATATATAATTAAGATTAGTAATTTTGATAAAATTGACTATTTTAAAATTCTCACGTCATTTATATTAGTTTTATTCTAAGATCCTTAAGGTTTCACAATATCAACAGTCAGATCAATGGAGAAATAAAAGCGGCTGTATTAATCTATTAGCGCACTAAAAAACTTTACTCCATTGATTCATAATAAAAATAAAAATAAAAACAATTAGAAAAAAAAAACATTAAGCCATTTAGCAGCAGAATTTTCGTTTTGGATTAACTCAGAGGAGACATGGGATGCCAGAGTTGTCCGAAAATTGACACAAACCAGTGGACCACAAGACAGAGCAACAGCATTTTCTTTTTATATTAGGAAGGGAAAAGAACAGTCAGGTAGCTATATGAATAACGACTGACAGAAGCCAAAACAAGTTACATCAAGCATGAGTATTTATCAGAAACCAGACGACGACCTTATGAGAAGGGCCATGCTAGCTTGATCTTGTGTCTTAAGTTGAGAACAAATAAAATCTTTTGAAAACACTGTACAAGAACTCGTTATGTGAACAATTCAGTTGTTTCCAGGATTTACGTACAGAGAGAACAAATGGTGAGATAAGATACAAACGTCAAAATAAGGACTCAATTCAAATTCCCAAAAATCTTTCGCCCTCTAATATACTACAAATAGGTGCCCACCTCAAGACTATAGATTACATACCTGGGATGGTAATCTGATTGAAGCCTTACAGAAAACGGGCAGCTTTTCTTATTAACAGGGTGCTGAATATCAGTATTAGATTCCTCTTTTTTATCCTTTTTTTTTGTGTTTTTGCCTTTCTCTCGTCTCAATTCCCAAAAGGGATCTTTACAATGAATTTCTCTTGGTATGTTGCGCACAAGAAGGATGAAAGCTTCAATCAGCTTCATAATGTTTACAGACATGACTATTGTCTAGGAGGATTGGAAGACTATACCATAACCATGGAAGTCATATCAGTTCTTGCTTCAACTGAATGTTCGAATACCCGCCACCAACACCGCTGAACATCAATCCCTATGACAAGGAAAAATATAAGTATATGTCAAAACCTTAAACACTGGTTTAAGTCTCCTACAATCTACCGTTTGTGACATGTATGTAAACATACTTGAGATGGATTAGGAAGAAGGCTATTGGCAAGATGTTCATTAACTGACACAGGTAATGGTTGCATCCTGCTCATGATCCCAGGCATCTCTCTCATCCTGTGAAAATGCAAATGAACTAAGACAATAATAATAATTACCTATACCAAAATCAATGCCAGGCATAAGACACACTCATTCAAGATGGCTGTGATATTGTTCCTAGCACGATGAAGCAGGTCAATGTTTTCCAACACCTGTATATGCCACCATAAAACTTGAAATTTAGTATGTTTCTTTGCTATGAGAAAAGGCACATGCAAAGAAATGAAGAAAGAAACCTTTAAGTGAAGAAACATAGAATATTTCAAGCAATTTTGAATAGAAGAAGTTGTTTAAGATAACATGTTTAAAAAAATGAGCAAAAATGTCTAGTCATATAAGTTTAAGGTCGGTACTCTTAGGAAAATAAAGTAAAAGGTAAAGATCTGTCTTATTTAGATAAACTCACCCTAAAGGCAGCAAGATTGGCTGTGATTTCGCTAAAAACTTGGGCATTTTCTTCCAAAAGATGCTTCGTGACACTACCGACAGGCATAACTAACAAAAGAGATAAATTCTTCAATTGGTCAGAAGCAGACCAATCTCACAGTATGATAAAATAAAAGACAATGTGTAGACGTAACTACATTAGCCTAAGGACAGAGAATGTTCTGCCTAGGGCACTTCCTTATGGCTAGACCAACACAGCTAAGAAAAAGATTCATCCATAGATAAAAGCAAAAACATTATCCAAATCCTCAAATTATAATAGAGCTTTAAATTGTCAGAGCTTCTATTAATTGTAACACTAGTGAAATTTCACACTTGTTGATCTGAATTATTATCAAGGCCCACAGTAAACAACGAATGAACATTTTGAACAAAATGTTAAAACAAGGCACATATTTCAAACATCTCCTTTATTAAAAAATACGTACAATAGCCAACAAACCTTCAGTTGACAAGCAATCACCATGTCCAGAAGGAGGCATCATATAGGGATATGCACTCACGTTTAATAGTTGAGGTGGGGGAATAATATTTGCACTTGAAGAATCCAAAAACTTGTCCTGAAAATAAGCACTTTTAGAGGAAGGTCTTTAATAGAATCTGCACAAGGATATCTCGCATACTAACTGGACACTACACATTCATTTTACCAAGGTCTGAAATAGACTCTGAACAAGATATTCACATGTATAACAAATGGATGCAACACATTCATTTGCTTTGGCAGGAGTTCATTCGAATTGGTCAAAACGAAAAACAAACAATGGGAGTTAAATACAACAAACAAAAGAAAAAACAGAAATTTGGTTGTTACGTAAAGAAGCCTATTTGAAACTTTTGGACTAACCAAGTCAACAAAAATGCACTATAACTGCAGTGTGTCAGCTCTCAGTGTCTCTCTAGAAGTTGTATAGTTCTAGTCAATAAACTCCAAGTTTCTTATATGAGGCCGAACCAATAGTTAAATAGCTTAAAAATAAAGGAAAATGATTGAGTGCTTACCTTTCTGTCCTTTAACTTCTTGCCGCCATAGTGCTCTTCTGATTTACGGCGTTTCCCATTTTCCTTCTTCTGAATTAGTTCAAACATGAACGAAAATATCATCCAGACATATTCTAATTATTCATGTGATTACAAAAGAAAAAAAACTTTTCTAACACCATCTTCATAAATATCCCAACTAACAAAATCTATGATTATCTTACAAGAGGCAACCACTAGATATAAACAACCAAAAGCAGGGATAGTGATTTCATTCATCTTAAGTCAAAACTCATTGCTTTTTTAACAATAGTAGATAAGACTCGCCACCCGTCACCTGTATCATTTTTTTTTATTTTGGGAAAAAAACATTCACAAAATGCACGAACAAGACCACAAGTTATTCTTGTAAAGGCCAATGTTATAAAAATTTATAAGTGGGGATGCCCAAAACTTCTTATCAAAGATATAAGGATGCAGTGACAATCTATAGAAGAGAACAAACAAAGACGCCAATTACCATGCATGTCCACGAACAAAATTATATGCTCTCTTAAATAATCATATTGTGGACTTTCAGAAAATTCACACAAGAAAAATAGAGGCACTATAAGCATGAAAACTACTTTTTGCCTCAAGAGGTATATTTGCCTAGGGCCCTAGAGTACCATTGTTGATGAAGAGAATACCTATTCTGCAACTATCACAGAACAATTGCATTGCCGCACTTGCTTATGTGATTTTGATGATCAGTCTCCTGAAACAACAGTCAAAGCACATCTACATCTCACCAACCACCCCCCCCCCCCTACTTTCAACCACTGGCTAGGATTGGTTCAGTTCACTCTTCTCCCAAGTACTCAAGACACTTAGACTTACCCTTATTTGGCATCTAAATATTATATGACCACCTCTTCAAGAAGCCCTTGACTGTCAACTAGCAACAACAGCAAACAAGAAAGGCACAAATATTGCTACCACATGTAATGGTTATAAAATTCTTTTAATTAAACAGATATCCTACTGTCATCCATCTGCACCGTAGAGCAACATCCCTCACAGTTTTATTCTGAATTGTAGCAGCAATCTTGATGTACCTTGTAATACTTGGTTCATTGGCATATCTACAGTACATGGAATCAGTATGTTAACAAACAATGAAGAGAATATTTACTCTTAACTGTACGGAGATAGCATGAAGAATCATTACAGCGACAAAAAGACAACAAAAGTCTCATCTGTTAGATCCAGATGTACTTCATAATAGTATTTACTTCATCAATATATTTACAATTCTAATACAGTCAACGTTTGGATACAATCTGCTAATGGCAATGATGAAATCCGGCTAGTGTTTCATCAAAATTGGGACATCGCAATAACTCATGTCAGCCATTTCACTGACCACGTAGCTGGTGTCACAAGAACTTGAATAAATTTTAGGGATGCGTTCTAGACAAAGGTAAGTAAGAAAACAACCTAAAAACAAAACTAAGTTAGAGACCACTTACTTGAGAAGTCCTTCTTCAAGCTTGGTTTGTTCTTCAAGGGACCAATCAACAGCCAGTCCTGTATCATGTTTGGCCCCAAAAAAATATCAACAAGAGAACTAATGTTTGGACATACAACCGAATCACATCTGTTGAGTTACTCATGACCCCAGAATTATCCGGGATAGTCATACCAGAGGTGCCACTCATCTCACTGGAGCTCCCTGCATGGTTAATCAACGTAGAATTGTCAACCGCACCAGATTGAACTGCCATAGCATGGCGGTTAAATGCTGATGCCGGAACAGGTCCGTGGTGAAAACTCATATTAGAATTGGCCGCCATCTTTGAGCTAGAGTGTAAAAATCCTCACATCATTGATCTGCAAAACAATAAACCCTGCAGCACTCCAGAAAAGAAACGCCCCGGAGTCAGTTGTGTAGAACTATACAACCCACAACTCATCTAAATTCGACAACTTATTAGAATCAGTTTCCGCAAATTCTTCGATGTAGTGAAGCCAAGAACATCTGGCATTTAAAAAAGAAAAAAGCAACAAATTTAGGGCATGCCCTCAAAACGAAACTACTATAAAGTGAACATTCTAGCCCTTCCATAAAGTTTCCTAATTCACCCTAATTCCAACTTCAAAGCTTATAAAGAACTATAGCCTTTAATTTAAAAAATGCAGAAAAAGCTATGACCCAAAAATGAACCATCGAGTTCAACCACCCTAAAGAAGCAACTACTAAGGATCGAAATCAGTTCCTCCACAAATCCAAAAGAACAATTTTCTCAAAATTATACACCAAACATTCCCCAGACAATCCGCCAAAAAAAAAAAAAGCAAAGACCCAAGAACAAAAAATGGCAAATCAAAGCCAATAAATAGCTCCAAAAAAAAAAGAGTAAAGAACTCACCTTTTCCCAGCCCTCTGAAACCTTTGGAGTCAGAAACCTCAGAAGCAGGTGCCGGGTCGCCACTGGTTAGGCCGGGCGCCCCGCCCTCACCCGCCCCCTACCTCTGCAATTCTGCTTCCCTTCCTCTGCCCCCCAATACAAAAAAAGAAAAAAACTGATCTGCAAAAAGCCTTTGTTCTTTGTTTTTACGCACCCGTGAAAAAGATTATAGAAACAATAAAATGTTCCGATAGGGAAAAACGAGAGGTGCAGATCTTGAAATTCAACAATAGTGCGAATCCCAAGAATAGGGTGCATTTGATGCCAATTATTGTGCCTATCACCTTTTTCTCTTCCCCCTCCCCCGGGCCGTCTTCCTCTTCTTTCTTTCTCCTCGCTCTTCCTGCTCTTCAAAATCTTGTCTGCAAAAAAACGTAGTAGAAAAAATAGTGTAATTTTTTTAGATGGTTCTGATGTGTACAGATTCTGTTTGTTGAATTACCCGCGCTTTTTGAACAAATCTACGCGAACGGCCCACCGTGGGATTGTGCCCAAATGACGGTTTTGACATCGGCATTTTGCGGTTAAATGGAGGTTTGTGGGTCCCGCGGATGGACTCGTCGACGTCGGGGATGAGTGGGTCCGACCGAATCTACTGCAGCCAATTGACTTAAAAGACGTTTTTAGACATACTTGTTAAAAAACCTTAAAAATGAAATTATTGAGGTTTAACCGACGAGCTAATTGTATTAACATCATGTGGCACCGAGTTCACATGTTTTACGTTGCCTATTTGTTATGTGTGTATTTGTAAGCGTGATAATCTTCAACAATAATATATATGAAATTTTTTCCAATTTATCATATTAAAAAAAATTACCACCGCTAATGAGTTATATATTTGCTGGTTACTAAACATTGAAATGTGTAGGAAGTATAATTAACAGTGAAAAAATATTTTGATTTAAGTTTACTTATTAGTAATTTAGCAATTACAATCATTTTAAATTTTGTACTTGTTCACGATAAATTGGGTTTAACCGGGTTGAACCGGATTCAATACATTATATTAAATTAAGTATTATTATACTATATTAATAAGTTTAAAATAATTTATATTATCAAAGAAAATAATATAGTCTAATGATTTAGTGTCATGTACTTGGACAACATGTTCTGTTTTTAACTTAAGGCCCCTTATTAAGTCTTAGGTTACTCCCCAAACCAACTCATATCCCTTTCATACATATATATATA
>JAVDBV010002937.1:0-15320 GCA_032619315.1 Piper longum
CACACACACACATAAAACGCCGCCGACCATCAACTAGAAAAAGAGAAAAATAGAAAACAAATTTCCAGGTCTTACATAGAATCCCTGCTCCTTATCTGCCAAAGGAGACCATACAACCATCCATGGCTGCAACAAAGCCCCCTCAGCACGTCCCTCACCTGCTGGAGCCCCATTTTTTCAACCTGCCCACCGCACAATAAATCAACAAGTCAACCCCAAACCAAGCCAGCAAGCTCCCTCTTAGCTCGCTCGGCAAGACCCCCTGCCGGCCTGCCGCCGCCCAAGCACCCCGTTCCGCTTCCTCGCCGGCTCAACCGACAAAAGATCACTCCTTTCCATCAACGGACCGACCTCTACAACCCGTGGAGTCGCCGTCTCCCCCAATCTCCGCCAAAGACCCAATCTTCACCGTCAAAGCAGCGATCTTGCGCCGCCCGACCCAGCCTAGAAGGAGCAGCTCCACCAGCTCAATGGGGTGAAGAAACGAAGCGAGAGTGCTAGTAAGAGGTGCTGCGGCAATGCCGGAGGGGAGGATGGAGGTCCGGCAGCGGAGGAGACGGCAGCGACGGTGGTGGCTGGGAGCGAAGTGAGGGGAGACGACGGAGGGGGTGAGGGGTATTTAGTGGAAGTAAAACCATGATGGAACCTTCCCCACTCACCTTCCCTTTTTACCGGCTATTACCGGTCAACATCTTGTTATTCTTTTATTATTATTAATTTTATTTTTACTTTTTATTACCCTTTTTTTCTCCTTCTTCTATTTATTATTTTATTATTTTTTAAAATAAATATTATCTGATTCCCTAAATTTGATCTTTTTAGGATAAAATAGGTAAAATATTTTAATTTGTTATTAAATAAATTTGATTTGTATTCGAGCAAGCTATTAATTAAACGAGTTAACACGTGAGTGGGCATTTTGCTCGGTTTAGCTCAACTCAAAACTTTGACATTTAAATTCTCAAGCTTAAACTTGAATCCTACGAATTAAATTTGAGTCAGACACTGTTCGATAATAACTTGAATTTAACTAAAAAACGATTTATAGTTTGACTTGATAAAATAGTATAATCATATATATAATATTACTTGTCTATTTAAAATATATTTAAAAATATAAATAAATATTATTATTAATTATATACTAAATAATGGTAGAGGTTTTTTTATATTTTATATTTTTATTAAAATTAGGTTATTCTTGTAAATAAACGATCCGAATTAAAGTTGAAAATAAAAATATAAATTTAATTGTAACTAATTATATTTATTTATATATAATATATTAACATAACTTAAATAATAAGTCATCACATTAATCACTTAGTATTAGTTACATAAAATTTTAGACTTTATAATCGAGCTTTATAAATAATCTCGAACATCATAAAAATAATTAAATTGGTCTCAAGCAATATGTCAGAAATTCGTTCGATCTCGAGTTAAATTCGAACGGACATCAAATTATTCAATCCGAGTTTAAATACTAATTGATGTGAGTTTGTTCGGCCATTTAACAGCCCATGCCTAATATTTTATTAAATACATAGTCTTTTGGATCATATGTGGGCCCATAAAGACAGCCTGCTCCTAGTCCTCGAGGAGTAAAACAATTTTCTCTTTGGACACCCGAAAATTAGTGCAATCCTCCAACTCTTATTTAACGATTCCACTTCCATAATTTTTAACCCACTGCAAATGGATGCATTGATGGATGATGATCCCGAATTATATCTCATATCACATATAAATAAATTTTAATTGACTAATAAGACTCCCTATAATAACCTAATATCTGATTAACTTTAAATATAAATTCTAAAAGAATGAAATGTAAAGTATAATATTGAATTGACTTGTTAATTTTTTAAGTTTTGTTAGTATTTTGATCGGTTATATTTTAATAATAGGCTATTATTGAATTCTCCATTTATACTTTCAAATATTTATAAAATAATAAGTTATATCTTTAGGTAAGGGAAATGATACTGGGTCTTGCACTGATACACACATAAGTTTAAAGTAAAATTAATCGGTTAAAATGAGTTAAAATTCCCTTAGATGAAGGAGATTTCCTACAGTTTACAACAAGACGAGACAAGATGTCACAATATACGCCACTTGTATTATAAGCAAATTTTAATTTTACACGTAAAACTCTCATTGAGAAGATAAACTATAATATTTAATTGATTTATTATTTTGTAAAGTTTTGTTAGTATTTTGATCGGTTAAATATATTACATTTAATCGTAGGCTATTATCGAATTCTCCATATACACTTTCAAATATTTATAAAAGGAAATGATACTTGCCTTTGGATTGCATGTGCACTGATACACACATAAATGTAAAGTGAAGTTAATCGGTTGAAATAAGTTAAAATTCCTTTGGATGAAGGAGATTTCGGTGACCATCGCCACCAATAAGAGGGTGGAAAAAAAACCCATATTGATAACTTCAAAGCTACATATTGAAATAAAGCGATTTTAAAAAGTTTTTGCAATTTTTGATTGGGAACCTCTTTGTGGGTTCAAATATGTTGCTCTAGTTATAAATAACTAATCTTAAACAAAACAAAATAAATTATTCATAACTGGTAGAGTGTACTTGTTATTGATTGAAATACCCATAAATCTAATGAAGGTGCCAATAGTGATGATACTTATTTGGTACTTATACAATTAAAATTTGATTATTTATAGTTAATTACAAAGTTGTTTCATTAGTGTGTCACTCTTAACCACAAATAATCGGCAGGTGCAATTTACAATGGCCATAGCATCATCGATTTTTACTGTAGTCGGCAATCTTAATATTAGTCAGCATTTTTTGGCATAATTATATAATGGTGTCTCAATTATTTGTATATAATTTACACGTCATCGAGCATTTCTAACTAAAATGTCAAATCAAGACATACTAATTATTTTCCTCATTCTCACCTTCAAATATCTTTATCTTGTTTGGTTGTTCCCTCATAAACATTTTGTAATAAAAATATTATTTTTGATGGAAGAAAAATATTATTTTGGATAAAAGATAAAAGCATGATAGCTTTTTATTAGGGTATATAAGTTGAACTTAAACCGAGAAAATAGCCCAGCTAATGTTGTTAGTCTGCCAAAAAATAAAATTGTGTCCCATTAAGGTGACCAAGAAATTGTGGTACAATGATGCCCATCATTTCTATTAGGAAAATTTTAAACCTATACATATACCTGCATTTTTGTTGGGTAAGCACAGATTTCATCATCCTCCTCATTGTTACAAGCGACCAATATTGCACAGTGAAATATCATGTGGATAAGGATATGAACTAATAATTTTAATGCGATGTTGTGTTACATTTAATTTGATGTTAAATTTTGCTTTTGTTAATATTTTAAATAAAAATACATTTTTCTTTAGCCTGAGTTGGGGGAAAGGATAGAGTGATCATCTTCAAAATGTGAAATTTACTACAAGTTTTGAAACTCAAATAAATTAAAAGTCATATTAATATCATATGCTTTTTAGTAAACTAGTTTAAAGATTGAAAAAACCTACAAAAATCATTAAGTTAATGCTATGCCCTACATATCTAAATCCTAAATTTCCAAATCTAAAATTGTCATCTAGGTAGTGAAGATTGGTACCTTATAAAATATCAAGCTCAGAAGGCCTTCTTAATAATATGACTCTTTTATTGAATATATAATTCAATATTTAAGAATATTGTGCTTATAAACCTTGTAGACTATATTTCTTTTGATTTTTCTTTTACATTATCATACACTAATGATCATGGGAAGAACTATCAAGTTGAAGACAATTATTAAAGTTTTTATTTTTTAGGCATTGACCATCTTATGAAATTAATTATCAACATCTATACTCTTAAAAAACTACAAGTCATTGGTTGTTAGAAAACTACCCTAAATTTTGTCAAATATTTTGTTATTATTCATGTGTATTATTTGCCAAAGGCTTGGACCTAAACCCTCCATAAGAAGTGGAGATTATGCACGCATCCAAGAAGGTATCAACTTTATCATTATATATAAACATCATACTCAATTGCCCATATTTGTTAATAGAAACATTATAATCATGATAATGTTTTAAATTGATTATAATGGTGTGTTTAGCAAAATTGGCGGTGGAATTCGTATTTAGCGGCAATTGGGCAATGACATGCCAAAACCACATACATCTCTTTATAATATATATTATTGTCAACACAGTTTTTACTACTAGACAAATATTATTGTTTTAAGTAAATTTTCGACAAGTATTGTTTGCAGTGTTTAAAAATGTCACAACATTAACAGTGTGGAATTTTCTTTTTGAACTCATTTACGGTAGTAAAATTGATATGTTAGACTAAAGCATAAATAAGGATTGTTTCAAGTATTTCCAAAGCACTGTTAGCTAGCTAAATTAACACTTGTTTGAAGATGATAAGCAGAATGTTCACCAATTACTATTGATTTGTAGAATTGTACATATAAAAAAAGTGCATTACATATTGAAACTTATCAAACATCAACTACTAAAAATCACTTTGAAAAAAATGAGGAAATTTTTCTATTTGATTTTTCACTTATCACAGAAAAGTGTCTGATGTATGAAAGGAATGCTTGTCTTCAAAGGGAGCCTTCACAATAGCATTTACCACTAACTTATAATTTTTTTCGTGTCATTAAAATATCAGTACAAATTTATCCCTTTTATTATAAAATATTAATTAGGCATATATTTTTTTACTTTTTCCCTCAAATATTTTTTATAATTTTATCCTCTCCTATACAAAAAATATTGATCTAAGGATTCTAAGTTTTAACTACACATAGTTTTATTAAATATGTGTAAAATAAAATTGTAAACTAAATAATAACTAATAGTGAGATATAAAGAAATTCTAATTCTTGTAAAAGTAAATTTATTAGTAAAATATCAATTTATTATTTTAATCTATATAAGATGTAAATTAATATAATAAAGTAATGATTAATTACAAAGTACAAAATAAATGAGATAAATTACAATTGGTCCTCACGACTTTGCAAGAGGCCTCAATTTGCTTTTCAAAAGGAGGTTGATAACATGAAAATATTAACCATAATTTGCACAAAATTTTTGTTTGGTATTAAACTCTAATTTATTTATTATACAGAAGCCTAAAAACAAATAACATAGCCCCCACATCTACTTTTCAAAAGGAGGTTGAACCATAATTTGCATAAAATTTTTGTTTGGTATTAAACTCTAATTTATTTATTATACAGAAGCCTAAAAACAAATAACATAGCCCCCACATCTACTTTTCAAAAGGAGGTTGATAACATGAAAATATTAACCATAATTTGCACAAAATTTTTGTTTGGTATTAAACTCTAATTTATTTATTATACAGAAGCCTAAAAACAAATAACATAGCCCCCACATCACACGGGTTTCCAGCCAGCCTTATTTATAACAAAATAAAAAATATATAGGCATACAATGATGTTACAAATTTCAAGGCGATTTCGAAATGAACAATAGAAAGAAAACGAAACCCAACAAGACCACAAAAATATAAAAGGCTCGGTGCCTACTCCTTCAATTCATGTAAAAAATTTATGATAACCATCAATGAAGTAAACATTCTCCACACCCAGAGAAGAATATAAAGCATATACCCATTTCTCTCTTAAATATTACAGCCAAAAAAGTAAATTAATTAATAAAATTTACTTCGAAGGTTACTCTTAACAATGACCACTAATTAACGAGTAATGGGACCATCTACTTCGAGTCGTCTCAGCTTACAAAAACTATTTTCGATATAATTAGGGTTTACGCCCATCTCAGAAGAAAGTAAATTATAGTCTCCCTTAACTCATTACTAAATTATATTTAAGCTCTTTCATGCAGGCATGGTTACCCTACTCGGAAAAGGCTGGACACCACGTCCAATGGGATTGTTTTTTTTAAAATAATAAACATAATTTAGTTAGGTTGGGTTATTTATTAATCCAGCCCAAATTTCCACCCAAATAAAGTAGGAGTAGTTAACTAATTAAATAAAAAAATTCAATATATATTGTTGGTTACATGAAGCTCCCTTTGGACCCATTAAAGAAAAATTATCTCGAGAAAATATCATAAATAACTATATTTCAAAGTTTTCCTTCAAAAATAGTTAAATTTACAAAATTATAGAAGAAATAGTCATTTTTAAAATTTTTATACAACTATACCCAAATTCTATCATTTTCTAAATGATGACAAAAATATCCATAATATTTATTTTTACTAATACCAGAATATATAATATATAAAACTTATATTTTTTTACTAACTTTATATATGAAAATAAAAATTAATTGATAAATATTAAATATAACATAAAATTATATTATTGATGAGCTAAAAAAGCAAAAACATTTTAATTTAATTTTGGAAAATTAAAAAGAAAATTAAATTTTAGCCATCAAAAAATATATATATATTTTTAGATGTTTGAAATTTTAATTTGAAATTGTCAAATTTTATTAAAAATATATATTTAGATGTTTTATCGAATATATATTTATTATGAACTTTTTAAAAAAAATAGTAATATCATTTATTATATAAAATACAAAAAATAATATGTTTAAAAAAATTTAAAGTTAAGCTAAGGGTATTTATGTTAATAAAATAATTATTACGAATTAAATATTCTTAAAATATATGAATAAGATATTTATAAAATAAAATTTGAGATTTGGCAGATATAAATTTAAAATATTAATTATAATAATAAAAAATATTAAAATTTAATTATTTATGATATTTTCCGAATTATCTTTTAGACCAGCTCATCATCACAAACCCTAGCATAGTTATTAAATTCCAAAGGCCACTTTAGCCCAATCACTTTCTACATTGGGAGCCGAGACCCGAACCGGTGGGGACCCACAAGTGAACCGGTGGGGTTCGTAGGGGTCAGGCCGACGACACCAATGTCTGTACTTGCCGGCAACCTCTAGCTCTGGATCACTTCTCATATACCGAAATTACCCTCCACAAGAGCTTCTCTTATAAAGTAATCCAAATAATTTATACCATCAACCTCAATTGATTGAAAGATTTCAAATGACTCCCTAAGTTTTTTGATATTCACTCCTTTATCGCATTCCAAGAATGATGCCTTCAAACTCTTACCCCTTAATTGCTCCAATTTTAAATTGTTAGGAGAGAAAAATCTTCATAGGTTAGCAACCACTAATGTTTTTATTAAACTTGTTTCAAGATAAACAAAATCGGCTACCTGGTTAGAATTCCAACTCTAAGAAAAAAAAAAATCAGTTTCATGCTCGGCTGTCTAACTCGGGTTAAAATCAATGCTATATTAGCATGATGGACTCTTTTTTTTGAAAAAAAAGCAAAAATAAATACAATTATGTGTGTGTTTTTGTCTTGATCTTGTTACTTATCTCTAAAGCATTTAAAAGTAAACACTACATAAAATAATACACAATGATCCATTTGTTTAATGACAAACCTTAAATCTTAAATCCTAAATAGCATGAAAAAGTTCATCCTTAGAGTGGAAGGTTATAATTCGACCTAGCTAAAGTTCCTAATTTATTATAATCTTTGTATTTATGGGGATACATGGGTGTGAATAACTCATAGAGTAATGAATATGTAAACCCGGAGCATCAAATCCTAACCATTGAGCACCTGAAAGGCTGCTGTTTCTAATGCATCACAAGAGACCAGGGCCACTGGATTGATTGGCTCCAAATTCCACATTGGCAGGAGGGTCAGTTTTGATACTTCAAATGACAACTGAGAACTATGAATATGTCAAATCAGATGGAGCACAGTACGGGGCCCACTTCTAATACCAATGAGACTAAGTTGATTCTTATGTTATCATGTTTTTTTATCACCTGAAAATCCAACTCTAGAAACCCTAACTCCATTGGTTATGTTTATTCTTCTTGGACAGTGCTGTATACATGAGTAGGTAAATAACGAACATAAATAACTTTTTACGCTAAGAGTTACAACTTATATATAGCCCTTATGAATTATAGTTTTTATTTTGAGTAATTTAGTAAATCTCACTACTCAAAATTTATATGGATAAATAAAAAAATTAATTATAAATTTCCAACCCAATCTAATATTGTTAACCTTTTTATCTTATTTATCAAAATAATTATAATAAAAATTAATTTTAAAATATCTATTAACAAGTGTATTTTTAAAAAATCTGAAAATAGGTCATAATGATGTCAAAAAAAGATAAATTTTTATTAACCTCTCACTTATGCACTTTACTTTTAATACATATGAATATTATTTTATAGGACCAACTAAAAATGTTTAAATTAAATGTACAGCTCATATAATTTATATGATGCGTAGCCCCTCTAAATTTTTCATTTTAATTTATTTTCATTTTAAAAACAATTTAGATACCGACGTTCACATATGGTAAACTAAAATGTTAAAGAATATATTTGTCCATCAACCAACAATGTGCAACGATGAGGCAATTTCCTGTCCAAAAGTTTGTGGAAATTACAGTTTTCTTCGACACTTGCCTTCGCCGTCGCCTTCTGGATTTGGTTGATGTCAGTATCATTTTTTTATCAAATCTCGTCAGCCACAACAAAAACAAAGTCTAAGAAAGAAATTAAGTTCTTCATTTTTCACTTCCAAGAGCTTTTAAAGAGTGGTATTCTTGGTAAGATGAATAGGATACATACAAGGTCCATTATTGAAATTGATTCAATTTGAATGAATAAATATTCTTTCAAACAACTGTATAATGAATATAAAGGGAGGCTTTTTGCCTTCAATTGACTAACCATTTGACTCATGAAATAATGAAAATGTGCCTCATTGTTGACTTAATAAAAAGGAAAAGATTCTGAAATCATAAGGGATGATCTAAGAGGGCACTGTGGCAAACTGTATATGTGGGGACATTTTCCTCCATGCCTTCTTCTCAACGCAACAAAGGATGGGTGTGCGAGCATGGGAGCTCAAACTATTAGGGTTTGTACAGGCATCCAAGGCCATGCCCTACAACTTTGGGGGCACCCTTCATCATTCCTCATGATTGAGCTACAAGGTATAAACTTTGAAACCCACAAGGTATAAACTTTGAGCTAGCTTTTCCGTTCATATATAGAAAAAAATCTTTTGAGTATGAGAATCTTGACTTAAGGAATGTGTATCAGCCTTGAAATCTTTTCTTTGTGGCTTTCATGCCTAAACTTTTCTGAATTTTCACCAAGTAAAAGCAGCATTTAAAAGACAAATCCATGTCTCCCAGAAGATCATACCCACTGGCCAATATAGAAATTAAGAAATTGTCTATACATGACGAACTAGTGCTCAATGGCCAGATCTTATTCGACGGCAGGCCCAGGCGACAATGGATGGCGGCGATTGGCCGGCGGCGAAAAGCAGGTTGATATATCGTCATCATTGGTACTCTTGCAGGTTAATTATTTGGGAGACCCATGATAATTGTGCTTTGTATTTAGCTAATCCAACCAGCTTTGGGAGGCTTATGATTTGGTGTCCACTTGTGACTAAGAACTCTCTCTCTTTGTTTTTTAACCGCCCTTTATGTTGCAGCTTGGAGGATGATAACATATGTTCATGGATGTGGCCTCATGCCACAGCCTTCTTTTGAGCAAACTAGTGGGGTTGGTAGAGCTGTATCAAACAGGGTAAAAGGACTGTGACAAAAGAGCAAAGCCTGGCCCTCCACCACCTCACACATACAAAGTTGCTTGCAATATTCTCAACACCAAAATCCCTCTTCCTTGATATTTGCATAGTATGGTCCATAATTTTGTCTCCTCTTGGACTTTGGCCAGTGTTTCCCCCCTCATCATGCCTCCTCATACCCAAGTCAATGGCATGAAAACTCATCTTTGCCATCTTCATCAGAAGAGACATTAAGTAAAAGACACACTGCTTACTACATTGCTTCCCCTTCTTTTGTCTTAATTCAATACAGCAGTTGAAAGTCAGAATTTGAAGAGATCTTGTCCTACGAGGGATGGCAATGGTGGAATGGTCCAGATTTAGGAAGATTATTATTATGATGTTTTATGTATTAGGCTTGTGGAAAAGATATAATTTGGAGCACAAAAGTGTTTTGCCTTTCAAATAGCATTCTCTAACAAATTAAACTGGATTACAGTGCAACCAAAAGCAGTACTTTAGAGACTAATGGCATATGAGTTTGGTTGCTCAACAAAGTGACAATGCTATAATTCATGTTGTCTCTTTCATGGGGATAATAGTCATTTGGTTACTCAATGTGCTATATTCCCCTTATTATTGTCTATTTGCATGTGAAACAAAAAGTTGTCACCCCTAATAAATCGGGTTGGTGTTTAGAAAGACGTTTAAAATTATTATTATTATTATTATTATTTAAAGGAATTCGATGTCATGCGAATGTATATTCGGCACATTCTGTGGCTTGTAGGTAACTAGCTAGGGGTAGACAAATCATGGATTGGCTAGCATATTAATTCTTAGTGGGTATTATAATGACATATGATTAGTTGATAAGACATTGTGCTAAGGTGTCGATTAAGGATGTAGAAACTGATCTTAAGTCTAAAAATGGTGGACAAAATGTTGAGAGAATGTATCACTTTATCCTGCACAAAAGCAGTGATGTTCAAAAAGTGGAAGATGATAGGTTGGTCAATTGAAAATCTGATGTTGTCACTCTTGTCTTGCCTAGCTTCCTAGCCTCCTAATCTCTTAATTAGTTGATTAAATGTTGATTTATGACATAGATTTCAATCTGCATGACGTTGCATCACCGAAAACTTTAATTAAGGATTATAACACTATTTATCTAAATAAAAAAGTGGTGATTATATCTAGAAGCCTTGGGTAAAAGTTTCCCATCAAAATCCCAAATTAGGTTTCTATCTATTAAATGTGAATGTTTACTCTATTCATACCTTCTCAAGTAAAATTGGTTCTATAGTTTAAAACTTTGGGACTTTGTTTACCTCTCATCAGGCTATGAAGTGAAGTCTACCGGAGTCGACTTGAGGCCATTTATGTTGTATTTTTTTATCAATCTGTCAAATAAAAGGTTATATAAAACTATTATATATTACTTTCATTGATATTTGAAATTAATAAACATATAATTTATATTATTTTAGAATACTAATTTAATTAATTGTACTAAAATGAAAATAATATACTTTAATAGCTTGTATTCTTTAACTTGAGGTGCAATTAATAGAGTCAATCATAAAATCTTTTATTACAAAATCATTCATTGAATTTTACTTGGGGAAGCACAAATAAAATTCCACTCGCAGATCAATTTTTAGAGTGAATTTTTTTTAATTTTTTTTAAAACTATGATAGATTCTAATAATTAAAGCTAAAATTACAAAAAAAAAGTTTCTAATGCAATTCAAACTAGTTAGTAAATAATTAGAGCTATTCTCGCTAATAAAAGAGAGCTAGGTTCACTCATATAATGATTTAAATCTAATTAATAGAGCCTGTGATTTAATGTATTATTATTCACATGTCAAAAACTAAAACTAAAATAATTTCTCCATAAGTGCTAGCCAGCTACTTGATTGATTTGTATACCCATAAGCAAAGAGCTCATGAAATAAAAAATGGAGGCTTGTTTGTACTTTGTAAGAGTAACCACAGACACAGCTTTTAATTGGTCAGTATTATGTCCACCAAATAAATGGACTAAGAGTATATAACTTTTTTATATGTCCATATATTGATGGTCACTCCAACTTTCACGTCCACGATTAAGGATGTGATCGTGTATCTAATGTTCTCCATTCAAATCCAACTCATTTATGATTTGGGTTCGAACTTTTTAAATATATTATATATCCGAAAATATTCTATTAATTTTGGGTAATCTGAATGACCTATATATAATCTGAATAGGTGATATTTTATAAAATTATATTTTAAACTAATATTTATTATTATTATTATCATTATATTTTTATAATAAAATCTATATTATTTATGCTATTTTGGTCAATCGGATGAGATTCCAATTATTGGATTCATGTTGGATACGGGTTAGCGGATTCAAATCAGATACGAATATAAAAAATAAAATAGATATAATTTATGGATTTGGGTCAAGTTTAGGTTCGGACTTTCAGAAGTCGGCATATCCGATCCATATCCGACCCAAACACATCCGTATCTATGATTAAACATTGAGGCAAAAGTGCGAATAAATTAGTTTTAAACATACATAGACATAAATTATAATACACATGGATGGACAATTGCCGGATACAAACAAACCATTGCCCATGTGCATATGTACAAACTATTTTGTCCATCACGAGTGCGTAATAGCTCATTGTTCGAATGCTCTTCATAGTACTCTAAATGAAAAATGGCTAAATAATTTATGGGTAATTTGCAACACATAAATAATTGTTAACATAATTTTTCTTAAGAACTTATAAGTATATAATATTGGATTTGGCAGACGAAAATTAGAATCCTAGCTGTATTTTATCGACTACAAACTTAATATATAGGTCATTCATGAATATTCATGAAAACGAGAGTTGTGTCGTGACTGGGATTTAGAGAGCTAGCATATAACATCTTATAAGGTCAAGGTTTCTCCCATTTCCAAATTATTAGAGGAGCCATCAGGAATCTTTACCCTTTTTGCAGGCTATAACATAAAACAAAGAGCAAAAGCTGATTGCTCCACTCTCTGATTTAGAGAGGATGAACCCATGCCCAGGAGATGACAAGTTTTTACGCTGGGTAGATTGAAAAGTGAGTGCCTACTCAATTATACATCTGGGGCTCTGCAAACCCTACCCCACAAGCCATCTGCCTCTCCCAAAACCTACTACATTCAGTGCTCCAATGGGCACCATGTTTTACTAACCCTCTGTGCATGGAGAGTTGACGCTGCCGGTCCGAGCTATTGTGAGGCACTCTAAACTAGAAAAGCCAATATGTGTAATGTTTATCATGCATCAAAAGGAAAGGTACAGTATCTATAGATTCAATTCTGGTGTTAACAATTCTTGGTGGCTACTAAACCAAAGATTTATATCAAAACCTGGGTTAAAGTGGTTGGCAGCACACATAGATGTATAAACCTTGGTTGAGAGATTCCAATTGGTCACCGTTGTGCTAGTGTTCTTTTAACTACTTTTGGAGTTAGTACCACAAGAGTCTAATTTCTTAAACAAAAATGAGTACCAATTTTCTTCAAAATGGATTTTTTTGTCACATATGATGAAATGGGCATTAAGATTAGGGTAGATTCGTGTTCATCTGTTCCCCCACCCACTTAAAAAAAATGGTGGCTGACATGATAATTGAAGGAATATGACTAAGCAAAACATGAGATGGTGGCAGCCATTGAAGTTGAATAGACTTCAACAAAATTCATATGTATGTCTCAACCTCATCAACTTGCCTTTTAATTTAGTCATATCCTAATTAAGACCCAATTTGATTATTGAAGTGAGCAACTAATGCAATATTGTCATATACAAGTGATGGATTGTCTCAATAATACAATACCTTCCTTACTTAATTGCACATTCTTTGTACTAAGCCGGTACATTTTTCAAGACACTTGTTTTTTTTTTTTTTCCTTTTAACAAGTACTGCTAACTACTCCAACTTTGAACTCTAATTCCAAGTATTCCCATTGCGATCATGTTGCCTTTCCAAATATGAGCATAACAAAACCTCGTGCAAAAAAAAAAGGTACCCAAGAACACGCCAACTAAAAAAAGAAGGTGAACCACAAAAGCTGGTCAGTACGTCCAAGAAAACCAACAATAAAAAGTGAAAAAAAGAAAAAGGGAAAAAAGGTTATTTATTCACATGACTCAATTCTTTTTACTCAAATCTTTTTAGCCCTTCCTGACTACCAAGAGCATTTATTAGCAAAAGCGAGATTTTGCTAAAAAAAGTGCATTTAAATGCCCCAATCATGAACCAGAGGGTCGGCCCAACAGTTTCGGGACCCGGTCCCGCCGACCAAAATCATTCCCCGGTCAGAGAGCGCCTGCTCCGAAATACGCGCGCTCGATCCTCGGCCCCCGAAAACGCTTGTTGGATCCACTTCGATGACGTGGCCACATGCTGTGGGCCCTGATTTGCAGGCCTCGAACTTCGGGAGAAGTGACATAGTGGGGCCCTGTGCCTAAGGAATGTCGGTAATAAGGGGGCAGCGGGCCGGACCGGGGTCAGCTTTTTCGGGACTTTGGTTATCGAGTGAGTGACCCGAGGGGGCCAACGCGGGAGTGAGGACCCACGTGATAGGGACCGTGTTGAATAATGAGGTGGATGACGTCACATTGGGGCAGGTCTGAAAAAGCTTCTGACCCGGACCGGATTGGTCCCCTCACACCTATAATTGGATTGGCGCTTCTTTTTGGTTGTGGGCCTTTTTCTTTTGCTGGTGGGTTGGGCTTTGGAGAGAGGTTGTCGGAAACTTAGGGACTGGCATGCCTTCCAATTTTTCATTTTTTAGTGACCATAATTGTAAAAATTAGAATTGGCTTCCGAATTGGTTTAAGAGAGAGTAATTGAATTGGACAAGAATCGGTTCATTTAAATTGGTCCAAATCGGTTCTATATAATAATTTGACAACCCATAATATAAATACATAAAATAAAAATTCAATCTCTTTTTTCAACACTAATACACAAGTTTTGTTACACCCATGACCCGAGTCAGGGTTTTATATTCTGAACCGGTCGATTCAACTATTAATTTTCAATCGAGTTAAGTTTTAATTTTTGGTTCGACCATTCGTTTTCTTAGAAGACTATTTGTTTTCTAAACAACCATTCGTTTTTCTTTGACACCTTTATATATTTCACATTTCTTTCGTTTAGCCTCCATCTCACCCAAGTTCTTCTTCTTCTTTTTTTCTTTTTCTTTTTTCTCACAATCCTTATTCAAGCCAGTCACAACCATTCATCGCAACCACATGATTGAAGATTAGGTACGGAGTAGGAGCACACCATTTAGGCGCTAGAACATGTTCAGAGATTCTATCATGTCCGTTTAGGACTCACCGTTGATTTATTGCTCTATCTTATTGTCATTTATTTTTACCGATTATAGGACGAGTTAACTTGCGTGTTATTGGATCCCATTTAACTCGGGTCATTTAATTGATCGATCTACCGGATTAATAACCCTCGAGGATGAGATCCCTCGAGTATGTTTTCGAAAACAAGATCCACCACAAATTGCCCTTGGGCCTATTATATAAATCCCTACCCAGACTTATATATATATATATATA
>JAVDBV010002938.1:0-13784 GCA_032619315.1 Piper longum
TGATTAGGGTGCTGTCGATGGGGATCGACGGAAGGAAGGATGTGGAATGCAGTGGCAGTGGTGGTCGGCAGAGTCCAGCCACTGGTTGGTTGGAAAACGGTCGAGAAGTGGCGGTGTCACCACCGGGTGTGGCGATGTCACCGGCGGAAGTCAATGTAGATCTTAAATGGTAGATCTCACCAAGATGAGGTTGTGTGGGTGGTCGGATCAGTCGGAGGTGGCTTGCCGGTACCAAAAAATGGTACGAAAAGGTGGTGGCTCCGATGATAAATAGTGATAAAAAGAACCAACCTGCTGACGGTGATTGCAGAAGCGCCGATGTTAACGGTGGGTACGGACCAATATCCGGCAGCGAGATGGTCACAAGCGTACCGATCTGGTGGCTGGAGGAAAGCCAAGTTTCGCCAAAGGCGAGTCAATGTGGTGGTGGCAGCAATAATGGTGAAAACATTCAAAATCGAGGGACATCGCTGTAAATAAATAGGTAGAGTTAGGGTTGAGTGTACGACTCGGACCTTGCTACGTAGCACGATCGAGACCATCCAAAGTCGAAACTGAATTAAGTCCTAAAAGTGATTCGATAGGTTGAAAATAAGGCAAAAAGGCTAAATGTGTTTTGAACCCTGAACTTAATCAAGATGGGCCCACATGGGCATAATCGAGTGATTTAAAATTCTTATGTTGCATGCACATGAAATACCTAGAAAATCCTAAACGGATGCTAAACGCTGAAACAGACTAGATCTAGGCCTAAAATCCTCACTAATAAAAAATTATATATATACCTTATGTATATACTGATAACTCATACTCTAAATTGAAACTATCATATGCATGTCTAGTATATTCCGCCTCCATAACATACTCACATGACCATCTGGGCCTCATATTCATATTCTTGAAATTTAGTCTAACTTAAGCTTGCTTAAACCGACTCGATAGATCAAAAACTAAATCGGGTAAAACCCTAACCCTAAAATGGGGAGTTTGGATTAATATAAGTACTATTGGCCACCTCCAACTAAAAAAAATTATAATCTACCTTAATGGCCTCTAGATATATTCTTATATATCCTAGAACCCTTTTTTGAAACATTGGAAATCGTGACCTCTTAGGCACTCATTGTAGGCACCATTTGAATTGCCTTAGTCACGCCTTTCCATGGATAGGTGCATAAAAAAGGTTATATCACTAATGGTTGTGTCTGGTGGGAAGAAATGCAACGATTCACTAGCATACCTCTACTAAAAGGTATGCACCCTATATATATATATACACTGATATGAAATCCTATTAAAAGGAGTACATTGATTCCTCATAATTAAAAATTTAGGGATATTTTTTTTCGTTTCTATTTTATCCATTCTTCCACTTCACTCTCTCCTGTTTGGAACGTCCCCTATCTTTTTTTTATTTGAAGTTCTCCTTTCTCATTCCTTGGCATTTTTTCTTGGTAGATTAGGTACAAAGACAGGTCATCCTATCTCAAATAGTTAAACACTAGTGAAAAATATCACTTTGTCATCATGTTTTTTTGCAACAAAAGGCCTATTTTCAGTGATAAAAGGATCTTTATCACCAAAATTTGCCACTAAAAATTTTAGTGTCAGAATCCTCGATAGCTAATTATATCTGTGGCAAAATAATAACAACTTATCACTAAATATTTTCAGTGATAAAATTCTGTGATAAATTGTTACTTGATAACTGAAATTCAGTGACAAAAAATTACTAAAATATCACCAAAATAGTGTTATAGTTTGATGGTTAAATTTTGTCACCGAATTTTGCTATATGTTTGGTGACAATTTTTATAAAAAAACTAAAAAAAATGGTGTGTTGTTAGGCACCCCAGTGGTGGCCTACACACGCGGGCACCAACAGGGACACGTGTGCACCGGTACATCACGTGGGAGGAAGGCCATGTCAGGCAATGGCGAGGGGGGTGCGGCGGCATTGGTGGGCAGCGTGGGGGCGAGGCCCTGATGGGGTGCAGCCATCACACAAGGCGAGGCCGCATTGGGGGCAGCAGAGGGGCAAGGCCACGTCGTCGGGCAGACATTGCAGGTGGTGGTGACCGTTGTAGGGTGGCACCCATCATGGGACTACATGGCCGGCCATCGGAGGGGACGGCACGAATGGTGGTTGCAGGGTAGGGTAGGCCATTGTGGGGGGAGGGTGGGGCCGGTCGTCATGGAGTCGGTTACATGTGGCGGCCAACCATGCTTTGGCAACACATGAACCATCAGGTCACGCGTTTCATGTGGCCCTTAAAAGGGTGTGCCAAATAAATTGGCAAACAATCTTGAGCACCATTAGATTTTTTTTTTAAGTTAAAATTTGTCAATAAAAAAAAAATATTGCCTCAACAATTCGGTGACAAGTTTTTAAAATATACCATCCCAAAATTTTCATGTCAATTTGGTGACAAATTAATTAGTCACTAAGTTATTCACTATTTGCTGACAGCTTGATGATAAATTTATAAAAAGAACGACACCAAAATTTCGGTGGTTAAATTTGGTGTCGTCAATCTTTGACACTCAAAAATGATGTCAATTCGATAACAAATTAATGTCACATAATTATTTGGTGATAGTTTCTTGATAAATTTATAAAAAGGACAATATCAATATTTTCGAGGCTTTTTGCAGACAAATTTTTTTGTTACTAAATTTCAATGACAGTTCAACGACAAATTTGTCACTTAAAATTTTCGTGACAATTTTTTAGTGACATAATCTACTAGTATAAGACATCTTAAATATCTTAAGTGAAAATGATCAATCTAATAAAACCCATTTTTCTGATAAAGTATTTTTTAAAATTCGTTTTCTAGGTGGGTTCTCAAGTTCAAAATAAAATCATAAAAACATTGTAGACTTCAATCTATTCCAACAGAAAAAAGAAAAGAAAAAAACTTTGTTATGAAAATTTTCAGACAGCAGTTAGTTGGATTAATGAGTTTGTTACAATGATGCTGAATAAGAGGGAAAGATGTGGAGGCAAAATGTAGGGGGGGTGCAGAAGATGAAATGGGCAAAGTTTGAACTAAAACATCACTACGATGGCTATACAAAGTTTGACTATGAATAATAAATACACTTCAAGAAAACATGTAATTATTCACGACAAATTTGTCAATTAATTTTTAAATTTGACAAAAGAAAACATCATTACTAAAATACTCTTTAAACTTCACAATCCTTAAGAATATTGTCGTCATCAATACCTTGTACTCTTGCAGTGACAGGTAAAATGATCACAAATACTTTGATTTTGGCAAATACACCATAAAAACTAATAGGTATGACCGCAACAAACATATGATATTCACTTTGATAAACGTTATATATATATATGATCTTCACTCTTTTTTGTGTGCGTTACTTCAGGAACTTCCTGAGCCAAGAATTTGGTCGGCATCAGTTTTGTGGCCACGGTAGAAAGGAATTTAACAAAAACAAGTAAAATAAATTCAATACAAATTTATTATATTAATGATGAATTATTATATATAAAATGCATGTATACATAGACTTTGAATGCATTCTATTTACAATAATTCATCATTAATATCATGAACTAGCATTTTAAGATATATACAAGGCAAAGTTATTGGTTGTGATTGTAATAAGATTCAAGTTCTTGCATTTGAATGCACAAGATGGGAAAAACTTCCAGTTTTCAATGATTGCACAACTGACCCAATTTCATTTTCATTGCAGCTGACTAAATTTGTGCATTGGTGAGTTGATTGTCTGATATTTAATTTTGTTATTCTCTGTTAATCATATCCTGGAAGAGAGTCCAGGGTAGGAACTGAAATGCAAATCTGAATTTGTAACTTAGTTTCTCTCAAATACTAAAACAAATTGGGAGCAAATGAGCCGAGTAGGCCCCTTGGACGAGAAGATTTTAATACGGATGGCATGGTCAGAGTGCAAAAGGTTGCAAGTTTGGGATCCCAATTCAACAAAGAGTATTTTAAAACAGTATACAATCATGCCAAAGATTGAATGCTTTTCTCTTTGTATTCACATCTTTGTTGTCCTTCCCCACAGACTAGCAACATGTCCCACACTCACTTTGGAGTGATGGTCGATTTATTGTTTTCTTATCATATTTTATATTCTGACACGAGATAAATTTTGCGATAGGGTCTTTACAGAATCATGCTGCCAAATTTTTGCTTAGAATTAATATCCGTGTAATGCAAGATAAATCTATTCTGATCTTATAGACCTGAACTTATTAATCTATGGTATCTGTATTGAATAATGCATTTTTATTTTTATTTGTTGTAACCCGAAAGCTACAGTTTTGTTATCAAAGTTGCTGCATCAAACATAACCGATAATCACTGTGAAGGTCATCAAACATAGATTTTGGCAGGAAGGGCATGTGGTTGGGATTGATTGAACTGATAATTGCAGGGAATTGACACGAAAGTGAAACTTGGGCAAATGAAGTAACCAACTTTCAATCCTCATATGATTTTTTGGGATCAAAATTTTCAATCCTCAATGATTTCCTCTGATGGGTTTCTCGAGGGTAGGCCGTAGGTCACATGGATCAGCCTCTGGCACCTCCCTGGTCCAAAAGGGAGGGGCCATGGCCATCTGATCCTCACCCGTCCTCATCAACTCGCCGGACATGTCTATCAGATTTTCAGTGCCTGTTCCTCCACAGTACTCCTTTATCTTCTAATGCTTTTGTGATGAAACATCTCATCTTTCTTGTAACATGAAATAATATTTGCTGCCACCCTTTCTCGTATGACATTGGGAATGCAACACTTTTACAGTTTACCCTCGTGAGGTAACTCTGAAGGCAATCTTTCTTAGTTCATTATCATATGATTCACAGAGAGGCTGATTGATAAGCATTTATACGAATCTATCATAGATCTTCAAACTCGAATGCAATGAACTTTGAGCTTATGAACACGAACTTTTTTCTGATGTAGCTTTATTGTTTGTAAATCCAATGTCGCTTAGAAGCCCCACTTGGTTTTCTGAAGTAGCCATCATCAGACTTTTTTTTGCAGCATATAATCGAAGAGCTCGGCCACCATGCTTTTATGCTCATCTCTATACGGATCCGGTCCGTCTTCCTGACAGAGACCTCCCAAAGTTGCACAGGTTGACAGGATTTATGAGTTTGGGAAACTCAAGCACATCAAGGGTGGGTCTTGTTGCTGTCTCCTCTCTTCACCCTTTGATAAACCACGAAAAGGCTTGCAATCCTTCTTCCTCCCTGACTTTCTCACGTGCAAGCTATGGCTTCTCTTGGATGATACCTGTTCACCTCTACCTCTCTCTCTCTCTCTGTCTCTCTTTACGTTGCAGTCCTTTTTTGTAGGTTTTTTAGCTTGATGCAAATGCCGGTGCATGGTATTAATGCCAGTGATCATCTTCTTGGAAGCTCTTGTTTTCATGTTGTGAAGTGGGGTGATAAAAGAGTTGAATACGCAAGTGCCCAAGTAGGGGAACAAGGAGCAGAGCAGCTCCATGGAGCTTGAAGCTCTTTCTTCTAACGATTTGTCCAACTTCATCTGCATCTATGACACAATATGTGCTAGTGATCACCTCCAGAGCCATGAGTATCACCACTCAAACCAGACCAATGTCTTCCTTATGGAAAAAGATTCTCAATGTCCTCATGTGGATCATAAGCCAACACAGGGTAGGAAGAAGAGGAAGAGACGGCAAAAGGTGTGTGCAAACAAGGAGGAAGCAGAGACGCAGAGACTGACCCACATTGTTGTCGAAAGAAACCGTAGGAAGCAGATGAATGAGCACCTCTCTGCATTAAAATCTTTGATGCCCGAATCCTACGTTCAAAAAGTTGGCCACTCAATTATTATTCTTAAAAAGCTTCAATCCATTGGCTATATCTCATCATAATCTGTCCGTTTTTGCTTTGTAGGGGGATCAAGCTTCAATTGTGGCCTGTGCCATTGATTATGTGAAGGAGTTGGAGCATCTTTTGCAAACTTTAGAAGCACAGAAGTGTGTTCTACAACAGCAACAAGAAGAGAAAATAAAAGCAGAAGCTTCTTCAGATCACAACCATGGCGAAGCCACCATGAACAAATCGTTTCAACCACCATTCGCGCAGTTCTTCATGTACCCTCAATACCAATGGTGCCAACTCCTCCATAGCGATAGCTCATCACAGTCTCGGCCTTCCATTGCAGACATTGAGGTGACCATGATCGAAACTCATGCTAGCTTGAGGATCTTCACAAGTAGAAGGCAGAGACAGCTTGTGAAGATGGTGTTGGCTTTTCATAGCATTGGGCTCACTGTTCTTCACCTCAACGCCACCACTCTTGACTCCCTGGTTCTATATTCCATAAGTGCCAAGGTATGCTTATGTCTGATCTTTGCATGCATGAGCTGTGCTTTGTCCTTCTTCATGGCCATTAGTGGTAAGATGGCAAAGATATTTTGATTTATTAACTCTAATGTTATGTCATTTGTTTAGTTTAAGGTATTAATTAGACTTTGTGCATGATTGATTAATGAGGTGCTAAGGTATGTTTGGATTGTCTGATTTGCATGATCTGGGTTTCGTCCTTCATGTTCACTGATCCGCTGATTCTTTTTTAATATGAAAGTTGTAATATTAGCCTGTCATTTGGTCAGTTTAAGGTTTTATAAGATACATGGCAGGATTAACAAAAGATGAGATACCTCTTTAAGCAAGGGATCATCAGTAATATTATGAGTAGACTAGATACCTTTCCCAAAAAAATAATTCAGAAAGTAAGAAACCCAGTAATGCAGATTAACACCAGAACCTTCTTACTCTAGCTACTAAACTTAAAAAGCTTAAAATTGAAGACCAGTTGATGTCATGACTCCTATGATGTTTTCTTAAGCTTGTTATTTGTCTTTTATTTATTAGTTATACCTAAAGATTTAATTTCACATAATGGGCAATGTTAAATAATATATTGGCATATAATCCTATTTGGTGAGATTTGTTTGTGGGTGTTTTAGCTGTTTATGATATTCCTCATAGGCGTCGTCATCATATTGTGTTTAAAAAAATTACAAATGTGACAGGTTGAAGAAGGATGCCCACTGAACTCAGTAGAGGAGATAGCTGGTGCAGTTCATCACATGCTAACAGTGATTGCAGATGAAGCCGCTCTTTGCCGATGCAACACCATGTGATCCCATTTTTTAATCATCCTTCCTTTTCACTACGTTGTACCATGCATGTCCTGCTGGGTTGTGTACCATCATTTGCTTTGGAATAAGTTTTATTTTATCTTCTTCTTGTCCGAATCCACGAGCTCACTAATTTTGCTTTTTTTTTTTCTTTCTTTTTTCTTTTTCTTTTTCACCGTGAATTATAACCCAAAAACAAACTCATCAAAATGTGGTTGAGAAGGTTATAGATTGTATAGTTACCATCTTGAATGATGAATCAGCTGGGGTTGGGTGAGTCAACTATTTCTGAACTAGACCTGCCAATATGACAGAATGCTCTGCTCTGAGTTCTTCTGAGCCGCCTCAGTAGTTCAAATTGTTGGTGATGGTCCAACAGATTTCAGATGCGGATTCAGACATTGATTTGATGAGTCCATCTTAAATAGCTGTTCATGTTATTCACTAAATGACCCTACAGACTTCGGGAGCTAGTGAAAAGTGGATTAAAATGTGGACAATTGCTTGAACTTTTTGCATTACTATTGGCACAAGCACACTCCATCGATCATACTCTAACTGTAAACCCCAACAAAGTTATAAGTAACCGAATAAAATCAGAAATTAAAATGATAATCAAACCAAACAGGCATAATTAAATAGGTTTAGTTTGATTTTAATTAAATATAAACCACATTAACCAAATTCAAAACTTATTCCCCACTCTCTAAACGAAATTAACCAAATTTAAATTTACCTCCTCTCTCCCTATTTATGTTCGATTTGGTTTTATTGTTTATTTGGTTTGGATTAATTTCGACCAAAAATCAAATTAGTATTATAGTTGCAATTCAGTCATAATTTAAGCAAAAAGTAGCACCAAATCAAGCTCCCAAAATGAGTTTAAATCACTTTAACTGGTTAACCAAATGAAACCATGCCCAACTTAAATCGGAAAATTGAAGATAATGTGTTGTTCTTGTTAGGCCCAATGGGCCCCTAAAAAAGATTTGAGATCGGTGGCCTATCTTAATCAATAAATTAGTTGAAGAAATAAAATTTCTAATTATTCTACATTCAAGTTACCAACCACTTCTAAATATAATGTGGGATAAACCTAATCATTATCCTCCACCACCCCCCCACCCCCCACCATATGCTAAGTCCAGATATTGGCTGGGTTGGGCTGATATACCATAAGACAAATCGTGGTAACATTAAAATTAACTTGGCTCGATATCACTATTAGGCCTAATAGGTTCTTAAAAAAGACTTGCAACAGTTAATTTAAAGAATAAAATTTTCTCATTAATCTATATATACAAGTTATTAATCACCTCAAAATATAATATGAGATAAACTCAATAGTTCTTTCAAATATACAGTGCTTACACTTGTCAACTTCGTTGGAGGGAGTGACAGATTTTAGCTCTCTAATGTGCTAAACTTACGCAAAAACAGGGCATTATGTCCTTCAATAGGATGCACTTGCTCGTTGATATTTTCATCCTATTGATGTTTCAAGTAGTAGAAGATTGTTGAATAACGTACATTTGCCCACTCATCATTCAATAAAACATTCATCTATAATTGATCATAATGATCATATTCGATCACAAATATTTTGAACTTTACTTAAATTAGGTGATTAGATCTCCAATGTGGAAAGTAGAAATGAAACCTACTTATCAAGTATCCTTGTTTACCCAATTGTTTTGAGACAGTTTCTCAATGTGAGATGTTTTAGTTACGGCTCCTTCCTCCTCCCCTTGGGGATATTGGTAAGTAGTAGCCCTACAAGACGTTGTGTGATCGAGTGCCTAAAAACTTTTACTTGCCAAATGTTGATCAACAATGGAACGCACTCGTAGCATAAAACGAGCAAACAAAAAATGAAAGAAAGTGTGGAAATCATAAAATGTGTGACGCTGATAATTTGTAGTAGAAGTGTTTCAAATATGAACTTTATCAATCAATCAATCATATAGGTAGCAGAGCAGCGCTTCTTCCCCTGCAACAACTCCCAGCACCAAACAGATCAAACCGACCACTCGACGAAGACGCCGACCTCTTCATCACCTTCTTCCTCCTCTCCTCATCTCTCCTCTCCAACTCCTCCTCTATATCAATCCGCAGCACGTCCGCAATGAGCACCCGGCCTTGGCATATCGAGTCCATGGACACCGACCTCCTCATGGGCTGCACCACCTCCCCCCGCAGCTCCGCCTCCAGATTGCTCAGAGCTCGGCTGTGCCCAGTTACAGTCAGTACCGGAGCCGCCGTCACAGTCGGCGGAGGCGGCGGAGGAGGAGAAGAAGTTTCCGCCGTCGCCGTTGCTGGCGCCGGCGACGGGGAGGGGAGGATGTTGGCTCGGCAGAGCGGGCAGTTCGAGTGTGACTTCAACCAGGTATCGATGCATGGGACGTGGAAGGCATGGCCACACTTGGGTAGGAAGCGAAGCTTCTCCTCCTCCGTGAACTCGCTCAAGCAGATAGAGCAGTCCGTGGCATCCAAAAGCGCTTCCCCTTTTCTGTACTTGAAGACGGCGATGGACCTGATGACGGCGTCGTCGAGACCCTGGGTGGCGACCCTCCAGACGTCGCCGGCGAGCTCCTCCAGCGGGTGGGCTGCAGCGCCGGCGGCGACTCTCCGGCGGCGGGCGCGGTTGCAGTAGCGGGAGACGACGGTGTAGTAGCAGACGAGGAAGAAGGCGCTGGCAAGGATGCCGATGATGGCGATGACGAGTGGGGAGAAACTTTGGCCGGAGGTGGAGGACTCGGCCCGGGCGAGGTCGCCAGCGGGTGGCGGCGGCGGGAAGACGAAGTAGCACCATTGCGGGCAGTAGATGCTGCAAAAGCCCAGGGAGCAGTCCTTGAGGTTACCGTATGGCGGCCACCGCTTGTCTGCGGGATCAACAGACTCCATGGGAGTCGAGATAGAGCTAGAGGTTAAGGCTTGGTGCTACCCGACAATGGAAGAAAGCATCAACAGAGTTGTCTCCAATCCAACTTTGAGAGAAGGAACCCAAAGAGAGTAGTTGGTGATATGACATTGAAATTTGCACGAAAAGACTTCTATAATCTATGAGATACATGATATCAATGGTGGTTGTGACGATGTTGTTTGTTGATGCATTTGTTTGGATGAGAAGGTGAGAAGAAGGAGAAAAGCAAGGCAAAGAGTTTTGATGGAAAAAGAAGCAAAGGGGAGGAGATAAGTAGAGTTGAATTTTGATGAACTGAGGCGGAAAAAAGAGAAAAAAAGTAGTAGCAACAAGACTTTGATTTGATTATTTGAGCATGCTGGTGATGAACGCCACCGTTTGCATCAACCTCCGTCCTAACTTGTCTTATATTAATCTAGCATCTTATGGAAATCAAACGTAGCATAAGCTGATCATACATGAGCAAGCTCTGGTTTTTGATCCGTACAGAGGGCCTTGTGACTTAGTATTGTACAGCTCTGGCTAAATAAGGTATTAGACCCAAAAATATCGGGTTTGGATTCTACAATATCAAGTTAGGTATAGAGATTTGGTTCTTTATAAATATCTCTTTCACATGAGTTTCAAAGGACAGGGGTGTATGAGCCGAGCCGAACCGAACTTTAATGTAAATAAGCTGAACTTTAATGTAAACGAGTCGAGTCGAGCTTGTCCAAAATTTATAATATTTGACCTTGGTTCGAGCCGAACTTGAGTCTAGTAAATGTTTATGTTTTCGACTTATATAGGATCAAAAAAAATTTTAAACATTACATAATTTCAATGCAACCTCAATAGTATTTATGAGCCGAGCCGAGCTAAATATTTTTTCGAGTTTGAATACATCGAGTTCGAGTTTTGAGCCGAGCCGAACACTCCTTTGCTTAAGCTCTATTCGTTGTTCAACGAGCTTGTCTATTTTGAGCAGAATATTTTTTCGAGCACAAAATTAAATAAACGCGAACTAAGTCGAAAGCAAAAAGCTCGCGAGCAAGCTTGACTCGTTTACACCCCTAGACATGACCACTCAAGTGTCCAAACTAAAAAATATTTAATTTTTATTTAAATTTTAGTTATTATGTATGCATAATATATCTTCTAAAATATAATGTGTTCTTATTATAAATAAGAATAATTATCACAAAATATTTAATTATTTTTATATTTGTATATAAATAAATTTAATATATCTATTATTGGATTGGGTCCAAATATGCTAAATTAAATTTAGATTAGGTTTGGATCAGAGTTAAAGAAATCATATTTAGATTCAAATTCGGGTATTTCATGTTGGGTCGCAGTATGCAAAACCAAAACCCACCTTTTGACAAGACAACTTGTGACAAAGGGCATTTGAAATGTTTCACCCCCCTCCATTACACAATCAAACCCTTTAATTATTCGTTGATGTCCTTGTTTGGATATTTTACTTATTTTATGACACTATTCTATCATAACTTGCAGGGCACCAGTTCACTACCTACTTTAGGTACTAATATACATAACCCTGGCAACTGGCGTAATATACAAAGCATATCAATTTCACACTCAAAAGGCTAAACAGCTAGAAAAAGATGGAAGAACACAGAAGAAGCAGTCGACATGGGAAAGATATGTTGATAAATTGACAGCAAGAATTATTTGTGAAACTAATCTTTCTTGGGGACCATTATGTCTCAAGCTTCGTTCACTCACCCAGACCAGTCAAAACTAGAAAGGTGGAGGGCCTAGAGGCCAATTCCAACCTTTTCCTTCTTCAACTACTTACAATTGTTTTATCTGAATCTCTACTTAATACCACCAGTAAGAAAATGATCAGGAGGGGTGTTAGGTGCAAGAGTTGGTGGGATTTGTGACAGATCAACTCCATTCAAGATTGAAACTCGATACTTGCATGTAATAGAATATGAATGTTAAGCACCGAGTAGGAAATTTGTGGTAATAGGGATACGGATAAAAGGGGGGACTACCATGAAAAGTAGTGGGTATTTCTTGCTCTGCACTTCCAAGCGATGGTTGATTAAGATGTTGACGATTGGTTAGAAAGAAACGGATGCCAAGAAGGTTGTCAAAGGAAAGCATGTTGGATCATAAGATGTACATGTTGCAGGGCTTTTGCATCTTGAGAACTTTATTTTTTTCAATTTGTTTTTACAAACAACTGAAAAGATCACTTGGATTGTACATTTGGAGAGTGATAAAGAATACAATGAAATGGAAGAATTTGAATGATAAAAAGAAGTTATTAACAGTTTTAACATATGAAGTCCTTGAGCATATTCCCTCTCCACCATCTCACCTCAAATGGAGGAAGTCATCAACAGAGATGGGCAAGCTAAGTGGGCCTTCTGAGCAGAAACCATGAATCTCTTCCAACTTATGCAATAGCTTCTTGAACTCCGGATGGTAGAGATGGGATATGGGAATCATGAACTTCCTCGCCGTTCCATAGTCATCTCCTTCAACTCTCACTGCTACCCTCCCCTTCTTTACCTTTTTCCTCTCAACCTTCTCTTGAACAGCCAAAGGGGTAGTCATGCTTGCTTCTTTGATCCTGTAGGAATGTTAGCTACCAAGAGTGATGATTTGAGTTTTTGATATTTTGATGAGGTGATTGGTTTGCTTTTATATACCATTCATCAAAGTGTTGTTAATTAATTAATGGTTATAATTAATAACTAATAAATAAGCTTTGGATTTCGATTTCTAGAATCCTGTTTGTATTTTACCTACGTTACGTGAAAATTATATGTTTGGAAACGTACTCTTTTGTTTATCTATAAGGATTTGAACAAGGTTTAAATGCTTTAGTTACGACGTGCCCCGCTGGTTATTAAATTGGACTGGGATTTGGACTGGTTTAAGCGTCTAATTTGGATGTTCTAAGATCATTGTGTATACAGTCTTTTGCAAGTGATTGAGTTGCAGTTGGTCGGCTTTTAGGAACAAGCTTAGTAAACCCTACACAAAGGACTCTTTTGTTTGCCGAACTTTAAAATTTGTGAGTTAAAAGAGAAAATTTTTGTTTATCAGGCCATGCCTGCCGGACAAAATCTCAGGCCTCCCTCCCTGTGTAGTATGGTTACTTTCATGATTATGCAGTTCTTTGGGAAAACTAAACGACATATAAGATAGAAATTACAAAAACATGAGTGAATTTTAGTGGTGGGTATCCACCAAAATCTCCTCCCCGCCCGCTAAAATTGTGTTCATGCTCATAATCATAAATGCACGAATCAGCCAATTTCGGGTGGAATAGGCCAATTTAAATCAGATTGATAACGTACTGATCCACTTTTGGGGCCAAATCCATCGGCCCCGAATCGTCATCTAAATCGGCCGATTCACTCTAATTCTAACCAATTTAAATCCGATTTAGAATCGGGGTAAATCGGAGAAAATCGATTTTTTGGGTAAATTATCAAAATGTCTAGGTATAATATTAATATAATTATTTAAGTATGGGTAAAATTAAAATTGAAATTTTAAAAACCTAAACTTACCCCCGACGACAGCGACTAGGGGACGGGGGGGTTGGGTTGGGGGCGGGGGGAGGATCTGAACAGGCGGGGCGTGATCGGCAGGGGAGGTGGAGAGGGACAGGCAGACAAGGAGGGGCTGACGGGGGGAGGCAGGG